>PVIR01007797.1:0-54094 GCA_004026965.1 Petromus typicus | reverse complement strand
AATGCTGTTTTTATCCTAATGGCTTTGTAGTATAGTTTCAAGTAGGGGATTGTGATACCCTCTGCCTGTCATTGTTGCACAGAATTTCTCTTACTATTCTAGGTCTCTTCTGATTCCAGTTAAATTTTTGGTTATTTTCTCTTGCTCTGTAAAATATGCTGCTGGGGTTTCAACTGCAATTACACTGAATCTATATAATAGTTTTGACAGTATGACCATTTTGATAATTTTAGTTCACCCTACCCAGGAAAAAGGGATGTCTTTCCATTTTCTGATATCCTCTTTCAGAATGTGGTAGTTTTCAGAGTAGAGGTCTTTCACTTTCTTTGTTAGACTGATTCCTAGATATTTCATTTTCTTCGATGTTATTATGAAAGGAATTGTACTCCTAATTTCTCTCTCAGTGAGTCTGCTGTTCATGTACAGGAAGACTATTAATTTTTGAGTGTTGACCTTGTATCCAGTTATGCTACTGAATCTGGCAATTAAGTCCAGCAGTCCTTTGGCTGAGTTTTTGGGATCTTCTACACAGAGTATCATGCCATTTAATTTTGAATTTAATTTGGGAATATTTAAATTGCAAAATAATTTTCTTTGGCTGACTTAAGGCCCAGTTTTACTTAAGTCTCAAGTATATACTTACATAATTCAACAAGTTTTTAATGCTTAGTGGCCTATGGGATCCAACCTTTTAAAGCCTTTTCAACTGAAGCACAAGCAGAAAGGTAATTAACAGATTCCCTAAATGCTTTTGGTGTTACAGTCCTTCTTCATCTTTAATCCTCAGAAACAGAAAAAAAATTTTTTTTATGATAACCCTTGCTTTATACTTCTTGTATAAGAAATGTGCCAGACAAAATATACCTATCAAACTTTACACCTAAGACAGTCTGTAAGATACAGCTATCTAATACCTTTCAAAAAATAAACCTGGGATTAGGAATGCATTTCAGTAGCAGAGTGCTTGCAAAGTATGTGCAAGGCCCTGCCTGGGTTCATTTTTCAACAATAAACAAGATCACAAAGCAAACAGACTTTTTTGTTAGTACTGAGAATCTGGAAAGTTTCAGCAGTTTTAGGCTGCATTTGTGTTTAGCTGGAGGGATAACATAGTTCTTTTATGAGTAAGTCAATAAACATTAAACATTTCATGAAAAAAATAAAAGCTAACCTACTTGAAGTTAAAGCCAAGAAACTCTAAAACTCTAAATCTTAACCTTTACTTTGTAATAACTCTTTAAGTGACTACATCAAATCGATTTTATAGCCTATTATTATCTTATTCATCATATTATCTTATTCATCTTTGAAAAAACAAGCAAAACTCTTAGAATAAGGTTACTGTGACAGTTAAGTCTGATTGTGTCAACTTGACTGGCTTTGGAGCCACCTAAGGGATTAGTGGGGCATGCTTCTTTTTTTTTTTTTGAGACAGGGTCTCGCTTTGTAGTTCAGGCTGGCCCTCAGCTCAGCCTCAAACTCACATCACAGCAATCCTCCTGCCTCTGCCTCCCAAGTGCTGGGATTACAGGCATGCAACACCACGCCTGGCACTGTGGTATGTGGCACTGATTGCTGCTGGGCGTGAGTCTCCACACCTAGTATTGTATGTGGTGACTGGGGATCGAACCCGGGCCCTTGCGCTTGCAAGACAGGCTTTGGAACCACTGAGCTAAATCCCTAGCCCGGGGCATACTTCTTAGTATGTGTAAAATAATTGCAAAAAAATATTCCACCAGTATGTTCCTACCTTGAAGCCAGACAACCAGGTACTGAATTCTCTGAAAATACAAGTCAAATTAAACTTGTACTTTAATTTGGGGGTGTTGGGTATAGTGTCCTAGCAATGGGAAAGCTAACAGAATTTGAAAGGGAGAAGTGGGATTGTTGGTGTGACTGTACAATGGAAATGATTTGTGGAAGTGTTTGAAAAAGTTTGGAATTTGGGTCTAGAAAAGTTTAAGAATTGCCTCAGGAATAGGTGATTACTACTGGAGCTCAAAGACCACAATGCTCAAAGAAATGTGGACAGCAAAAGACAGGCTCAGGAGGTTGCAGTTGGGAACAGGTTTCTATCAACAACTGGACTAGACATGTATGATACATTTTGGCATAAAATGTCTACATTTTATCTATGTCCTAGTATTTTACAGGAGAATGAGATTAGGTGTGGTGAAACATTTCAAGACAGCTCAATGCTCAGATAGGGGAAAGGGTACCAGGAGTACAAAATTAAGGGGAAAAAAATGAAAAACTTAAATTCCGGTACTAAAGGAACAATATATAAATTTTGGGCAGAAGTAAGAATGGCTGCTGGAAATATTGGAACTACTAAGCAGAAACTCTGTACAAAGACAATGGGAAATATGCCTTGAGGGCATCTGAAAAATCAGCAAGATCCCACCTCTTGCAGGCTCAAGAGTGAATAAGTGTAAATTTTCATTTGAGAAGAGAATCACTAAGACCTCCTACTTAAAAAGGCCTCCTAGGGAATTGATACCCTGAGATTCATTTCACTATATTTGGGTATCCAGGCATTCAGAGTCTGCTATAACCATATTTCTGCTGATGCTGGCCTTACAAACATGTAAAATATAACAGCTCTGGTGGGGTCAGCTACTACCAAAATTTCAAGGAGGGGCAAGATCAGATAAGTAGTAGTTAAGAAGGTAATATGTAAAACTGTGGGAATGAAGCTGAAGGTATAGTGGAGAATTCAGGAAGTTGAAGATGCCAGAAATGTGGAATATTTGCTAAGGAAATCTGCAGGCTATGAGTGGAGTCAGCCCAAGAGAAAAGCTACATAGGCTGCAACTACCAAGGGACCAGGAGTGAGGCTGTTCAAGCCTTTGGAATGCACATGTCACCACCTGCTGCCGCAGATACTAGACACAAGCTACAGGATTTAATGTCTGCCCTACTGGGTTTTGATCCTGCTTTGGTTTTATTCTTTTCTATCCCTCATTTTTTTCCATTTGGAATAGGAATGTCTGCCCTGTGCCATTATACCTTGAGGTTATGTAACTTGTTTTTATTTTTAAAGAGACTCATAGCCAAGAATTTGCCTTCAGTCTTAGAAGAGATTTGGACTGGGAGTTTTGAGCAATATTAGAACTCATGAAATTTCAAGGAAGTAATGACTGTGTTTTTGGTTGTATACACAATAGTTGTATCATGTTATGTAGAATTAATTATCTTGTGTTCATTTGTGGATTAAATATGGTTTAAGGAGATAAATTTGGTTGTCAAATTACAAGGGTCGGGATCTATGAGGTAAGCATGATTGGCTTGGAAGCTGCCCAGGGAACTGGTGTAGGACAAATCTGGGTATAGCTAGGTGGGTCATGGCAGTATAAACTTGGGTATTATATTTAATCCTTTTCCCTCTAGTGGTACTCTTCTGCGAGTTTCCCAGCCACGATGTACTGTAGAGCTTTGCTCTTCCACACCTTTTTGCCATGATGTTCCTGCCTGTGGAGCCTACTGTGTACTGAATTTCCTAAAAGTGTAAATGAAATTAAACTTCTAAACAAATATACTCATACAGGAATATTAGCTAAGTATTTACATTATTAGTTCTACAGTAAGCAAGAACCTTTCTTCAGCATCCCTTATAGATGACCTACAATTACAACCTGTTAAATTAAGTTCTGAGCCAGGAAATCACTAAAGATCAATAATTTTTCTCATTCTCTTTACCTATATCGTAGGTAAATGAGAGGAATAGTATTATCACTATCGGTCCAGGTCCAGAGGTTATGTGAGTTCATTAAGATTTCCACCAAAATTCTTAATATTAATAGAAATATCGGTTTCTAAAAGTAAAAACTCCCTCCAAAGAGCTCAGGTTTAAAGGAGTTTATGGTTTATGTTAAAGTGTGTTTATGAAAACTACAAAGGACTTATGGATTTGGAAATGTGAAGCAATGTGGAAATCATTTTTAAAAATAACAAGTAGTCATTTCTTTCTAGTTTTTACAGTTCAGAAATCTTTTGCCAATTTTCCTTTAAGGATACACTGCTCATCCAATGAAACAAGCCACTATCTATGGACTGAATTCTCTCTGATACGGGGAGAAAACTGTCAAGGCTAAAGGAGATAGGAAACAGAGTTTAGAATAAAATGAATCTTGACATCTGTTCAACATAGCTGCTAATTGTATTTTCCTATTCAATCTCCATTCAGGTAAAATCTACCCTATCTAAGGATTATAAGAAATGCTGCTGAAGTTAAAATTTAGGGATGTGCACAGAGAACAGAAACTTAAGAGCTTGTGCATTAGTGAGAGAAGGAAGTCTGTTGCGCATACCCATATATCTACTTATGTACTTGATCAAGATGTTAAGGTTGTAAATGTCTTAAGTACTGTCTTTAATACTTGAAAGAATCTAACACATAAAAATAAGGTCATTCACCAACAGGAAAGGTAATGCATATGAAGGTGGGACAGATAGAAGGAGCACTAAATGGAGGAAATGTTCCATAGACATAAAGCACAAGCTAACCAAGTATTATCATTTAAAACTAAAATGTGCCCCCAAACTTTCATGCACTCAGAGGTGGAGCTTTTGGGAAGTGACTAGATAATGGAGATATATACTCATCAGTGGATTATCCCACTAATGAATCCATAGCCCAATACGCTGTTAAGAGGTGATGCCTGGTCAGAAAAGATAGTTCTTTAGGGGAATGACCTGGAAGGGTACACTGTCTTCCCTGTCTAATTCCTTCCCTGCTTCCTAGCAGCCATGATGTGAACAGCTTTCCTCTGACAGATCCTTCCCCCATGTTCTTCTGGCTTAGGAGCCAGCTATCTATGGATGGAATCTTCTAAAAATCATGGGTCAAAACAAATGTCTCCTCCTTTAAGATGTGGGTATTGGAAACACCAACAACAAAGAAAGTGACTGAAACAGACTTTGACACCAGAGAAGTGGGGGCACTGCTATGCTATTTGAGTCTATGAATATTTTTAATTTCTTCTGTAATTCACTATTTGTTCAATAATGTATTACTTTTCATGTGTTTGTGCAATTTCTGTGGCTTCTTTTGCTATTTTCTAGCTTCATTCCATTATGATCCAATAATATTTATTAAGCATGCATTATGGCCTAACATATGGTCTATTTTGGAGAAAGTCCTAAGTGCTAATTATGAAAAATGTGGAGTCTACTATTAGATGAAACATTCTAAAGATATCTGTTAAATGTGTTTGTTCAATGATGTGATTTAACTCTGATGTTTCTTTTTAATTAAAAAATGTTTCACTTCTCTGTTGTACAATAAAGTTCTAAGGCGTCATACTGCCGAATGAGATACAAGGAGAAAAATCTAGGCATGGAGAAAAAGTAAACGAGGAAGAAGAGAGGCTTCATGTTTTATGAGCAGGAAAGCCAAGTGAGTTCTGATGGTGGACTTAAAAATGAGCTGTACAGAAATGGTGGCTTTCATCTTCTTGCATGTCTGCGCACACGTTCAAATACCAAACCTGATAATTTACTCTCTATTCTGACCGTATGAGTCCCATGTCGGAAGAATCTCCATTATTACTATCTGTGCAGTCAAGTACAACAGTCTTTTTTTGACATTATTACATGTCAGAGGGATTTAAGAAATAAAAACGGGATTATTGCCTGCTAGAAAAAAATATACTAACAACCTTATCATACTATTTCATTTTCTTTCTTCCCTAATACATAATTGCATTTGGAGTGAACAGATATGCAAGTGAACTTGCCCATGTAAAGAAAATTAAACCTAACAATGAATGTGAACCTAGATGATAGACACACATTCACTGGTTCCTTCTTACAATCTGTAAGATTAAAAAGGAGAAAAGAGTACTATTATCTACAAACCATGAAATTTGATATTTTATCTGTGAAAGTCATCAAACGCCAGTTTTTGGGAAAGACTCTTCTCTAAGTTAAATTCATTTTAAGGTCACATTAAAGTGGTGTGTATGTACACAAAAGCGTTGAAGCAGACAGACATTTTGGTATTAGTCACATTATTATTTAAGTCCAGCATCAAAATGAACACAGCAGACCATGTAGGTATCTAGACCAGGTATCTAGAAGTCTAACGCTGAATGCTTATAGCTTGCAGCCACTGAGTCCTTCCGGGTGTAGAGTCTTTGGCAGACAGTGCTCTTCACTTAACAGTGTTTAACAAGAACTTAGACTAAGAAGATACATAAAGGTGAGAGAGAAAGAGAACTTAGTCACTGCCCACAATCAAGGACACAATATTAACATAGCTATAAATAGGTATAAATATCACAAATTAGTATCTTTGTATTTGGAGAAAGATAGATTACAAATAAAGGAATTTTATCTGTTAATACTCAAGTGAGAAACAGCCAGGAAATGAACTGTAATAGGTTGGAAACATTTGTGATTTGAATCCTATGGGTATGTTTGTACCAGTAAGCATGAAAGGAAAACAGAAGGAAAGATCTGAGCATAAAGGCCCTGAGCCAGTACTTCCAACACTAGCATAGTGTAGTGGTCTCTGAAATGAGTGCCACAAGAAATGCATCTATGAGAGTCTGAAGTGATGCTTCTGAACATTACAAAAGAGCATGTCAGAATTGCAACCATACCCAGGACAAGAGGACAGAAATATTTCCATAACTTCCTCTTCTCATTATTATAAACTGAAATAAAGGCTGGGTTTCTAATGAGAAGGAAGCTAATTTCAGGTCTTGGGTATATATCTTCCTGCTTCCACTCTACCAGTTTTGATTTGCTTCTACATACTGATATTTTTTTCTTTTCCCCTTTCGACTTCCTCTTTCCTGATAACCTTATCACACAAAAAACTTTATTTCTGCCCCCTCTATTTCCCCAAATTCCCATCTATCTAAGAAGTTAAAAAGAATCTTGGATGTCCTGACAGAGCTGTCCTTTTTGGATTTATGTGTGCTGTAGTCAATCAGGAAATCATGTTTATAAAGCAAATTATTTCTGAAAAATTTATGTGGCATGAACAAATCCCATGGTAATGATATCCAGACATCAGTCCTTTCACCTTGGTAGTAAGCTAGTCTTTGAGTGGAAGAAAAAATTGAGAAAAGTAAGAATTACAAAGACTTTATCAATTTCCTTTATTCGAGAATAAAACTTCCCATGTAGTCACTGAATCTACCCCCATCTCTCTACTTAAATTACTGGGTGAACATCATTACTTCAAAGCTATTATTCTCTGATGCTTTAAAATGCTTTATTACATTTTTTTTAAATTTTTATTTATTTATTTATTTTTATCTTTATTGGTACATTAAATATACACATCATGATTGCACTCCATAATGGGGATTTGTACCAGTATAAGACACTATTTTTTTTTTTTTTTTAAGGTTTTTTGAGACAGGGTCTCGCCCCGTGGTTCAGGCTGGCCCTGAGCTCAGCCTCCAACTCACATCACAGCAATCCTCCTGCCTCTGCCTCCCAAGTGCTGGGATTACAGGCGTGAGCCACCACGCCTGGCACTGTGGTATGTGGTACTGGTTGCCGCGGGGGTGAGTCTCCACACCCAGTATTGTTATGTGGTTACCGGGGATTGAACCCGGGTCCCTGCGCTTGGAAGACAGGCGCCGGAACCACTGAGCTATATCCCCGGCCCCTAAAATGCTTTATTACTGAGAATATACAGTACTATGATAAAAGAGGCTCAGGATAGAAAATCCAGAAATCCTACAAACTGTGGTTGATGTCTAAGTTAACAACCAGGGAAATCAATGTTAAAAAAACCTGGGGTATGACCACTCAGGTGATTTTCAGACCCGGTATCTTTTGTATGTACATACAGATCACCTCTGGAAGAAGAACCCATGTGTCCTAACTCTCTCTGCTCCATGCACAGGTTCATTAGGTACTGACTGATGGAAGATCAATTCTGAAGTGCAGTGGAGGAATGAGCAGGCAGTCCCTCGAGTATGAGAGTACGGGCACAAAAAGCAAACTCTAGCATATGATGGAGTTCATAGCTCCTCACAGGAAAATAGCTGAGTATCAGCCAGTGAAAAATCAGGGTGCAGATAAGCCACAAGAGAGAGTTCAAGAAACCAGAACTGGGGTGCACCCTAACTGAAGCATGTGAAGCTATATGACCTAACAAATGTAGACTAGTTAGTAATTTACCTGTAGTAACTTGATAGTAAAGAAAAAAAAAGCAACATTTTGAGTTTACACAAAATCTTCATGTTTCATCTACCTGGGACCACTTTTCACTACTCATAAAAAATGATCCATACCAAAGACTCATATTCAAATTCCTTAGCAGTTTCAATTAGGAATTCCAAGGTTAGTATATTAGTTTTCTTATCACTGGGATACCATGACACACAAAACTTAAAGCAGAGGTCTAATATGACTCATGATTTCAGGAGATTCAGTTCATGGTCGGCTGGTTCTAAAGCAGAAACATGATCATAGGTGTGGCAGAACAAAGCTGCTTAGGGGCAGCTGGGAAGCAGAACTGGAAATCAGCATTACAGAGAAAGGTGCAAGGGACTAGACACAGTACTTGAGGTCCTGTCTCCATGACTTACCTAGACACACCAAGAAATGTGCTCTACTAATTTTCTGGGTGCTCCCAAGCCAATCAAGTTGACACAATTAACGTTAACTGTCATATCCCATCTTTCTGTCAACTTGATGCTGAAACACATCTTAAACCAATATAGACCAAAAATACAATTATCTCCCCCCCCACAAAGCCTCAACAATTTTAGCACTGTTAAAATATCTAAATTCAAATCTCTTCTGAGACTGAAGGCAAACTCTTAGTTATGAATCTCTGTAAAAATCAAACAATCAAATTACATAATTTTAACTCACTAAGTGTTCCATGTTCATGCCCTATCTGACTTTCTGGGGTCTCCACTACACCTTTGGCCTCACCCTCATGGTTTCACATAATGCCTTCTCAGGGGCTTGTCTGACTTCCCTGGTCTTCCTCTGAAATCTAGGTGCACACTTCTAGGATTCTTCCACTCTTGCATTGTGTATCACGGTGAAACCAGATCAAGTGGAGAACAACAGGTCAAATGGATGATATCAAGATTTGCTGTTAATTCAAGCAGCAGCTGCTCCTTTTTGGACTGCCAGTGCTGCTGCTGTATTTCCTGAATCCTGAAGGGGAGTGATGGAACATCATCTTGTGGTGCTGGCAGGGGGATCCTACATACAATGTACCCTTTAAATTTCACATTGACAGAAGGTAGCACTGAGTTCTGGACCCCTTAACAACTCATTTCTGACAGGCCAGTCAGCTCAGAAATATTGTTGTGCTTGTAAAGTCACCATGTAGAGAAAGGAAATTCTGGAAAACAGGAAAAAATCCCCCCCACCCCCGAAAATGTCCTGTTAATTCTACTGAGTTGGCAGAAGAAGTATAAATATTTGTCTGAGCCTTGACCTCTTGGGAACACCCTTCTCTCATTTTCTGAAGCTCTGTCTCTCATATTCAGCTGGGGAGGGAGGAAGTTCTTCCCCTTTCCTATATGCTTTGAGACAGGGTCTCACTATGTCATTTATGCTGGGCTTGAATTCTCTGTGTAGTTCAGGCTGGCCTTAAACCAGGGAGATTGAGATTTTCCTGTCTCAGCCTCTTGAGTTCTGGGATTAGACATAGATGCCATCCTATGCTGTAAAAGATCTCCCTTTACTTGTCCACCATGGACAATCTTAGGGAGGTGGGGCATCATTACATGGCCATTAGTTTTGAATAACTAGAAGACTCTACCTTCCTGACACCACAGAATGTTCTGGAACTACAGGTCTGTTGCATCTTCAGCAGAAATGCAGAAGGGCAGAGTCTGGACTTGTCAGCCAAGTACTTGAACTTGGAAAGGTAAGTGTAGAAGTGGCTTGTCCCCTTGGCAGCCTTGTTCTTGAAGCCATGGGGCCACAATCCAGTTTGCAAGCACAGCAACTGCACTTTGTCAGTGGGTATGAGGAAGCCTTGCTGGATTCCGCCATTTTCCTCTTTTGAAATGCTGACCACCTTTTTGACTTTGTTTTTCTTCTTCTTGGTCTCCTCACTGTATACAGGGCTGTGGAAAGCTGAATCCTGGAGAATGTTGACAGACAAAGCTCACTGCCATTCTGTTCAGACCAGAGGCTTGGCTGGGAGGTTGGCAATTGGTTATTTGCAGTATTGGCTCTTGGTTTCTCTGCTCCCTTTGGGGGCTGCTCCAAGCCCCAGGCCTGCCTGGCTGCCTCCCAGCACACAGCCAGTTTCTCTGCATTGCTCAGAACAGTATATTTTAGCATATAAAGTTGTAATAATCCATATGTCCGTCACATAGTAAGCTTCTTTAATAACCATCAAACTATTATTCTTTTCATGCATTTGTTTTGCCACCTGTAAGTTCAAGCCTTGACCAGGCAACTTAGTAAATTCAAAGAACCTTGTTTAAAAAAAGAAGAAAAACAAAAACAAAACAGTTGGAGATTTAGCTCAGTGTCAAGGCCCTAGGATTAATCCTTAGTACTACAAAACAAAACAAAATAAACAAAGCAGAAAATTATAAGGCCTATCTTTGTAAGGATTTGAATATATGTAAAATACAAGTTATTTCTGGTAACTCTACTTGATTTGCTGACCCTGAAGACACTCAAACCTCACCATTATGTCTGCCTTCTCTAAGGACTGTGGATGGTGAGGTAAGAAATGTAAAGTGATGAGAAGCACAAAGAGAAATGGAGAAGTAATAGAGTAGACCAGAAGATGGCAAACTGTAGTTCAAGAACCAAATTTAGCACTGCTACCTGTTTTTGTACAACTTATCAACTAAGAATGATATATTAGATTCTCAAATGCTTGGAATAAAAATTAAAAATTATATTTTATGACACATGGAAATGGTACGAAAATGAAATTTCAGTGTCTATAAATAAAACTTCATTAGTTCATAGCTACATTCATTTATCTACTGTGTACAGCTGCTTTCACACCAGAGCAGAGAAGCTAAATATTCTGACAGATGGTAGAGCTGTAAAGCATAAAACATTTACTATCTAGACCTTTAAATTTTTTTGCCAGTCTGTGCAACTGATCAATCTCACACATGATAACTGTGATATTAGAAAATTCTTTTAATTTTTCATAGAGTAGTTAAGGAATAAACTATGATTGTTAAAGAAATGTATTCATAATGGGTATTACTGGTACGAACAGTAACATCAATACAAACTAAACATTAATGGAAATTTAGATTTGACAATAGGAATAAAAATAAAACTGATAGTTACATGAAGTTATAATTAGTAAAATCTGATGGGATAAAGTCATGATGTAACTTAAATATTAAAAAGAACTAATACTAATTAAAATATTTTAAATAATAAAACCATAAAAATAGAACATTTAGGCCAGGGAGTTAGCTCAGTAGTTCCGGCGCCTGTCTTGCAAGCTCAAGGGCCGGGGTTCGATTCCCCCAGCAACCACATACAATACTGGGTGTGGAGACTCACGCCCAGCAGCAACCAGTACCACATACTACATACCACATACTATACCAGTGCCAGGCGTGGTGGCTCATGCCTGTAATCCCAGCAGCCTGTAATCCCAGCACTTGGGAGGCAGAGGCAGGAGGATTGCTGTGATGTGAGTTTGAGGCTGAGCTCAGGGCCAGCCTAAACTACAAAGGAAGACTCTTTCTCAAAAAAAGGAAAATTTAAAACTGCATATATAGACAATCAATCAATAAATTGAACTGACTTATCAGTTCTAAAAAAAAGTCCACAAAAATGCCTTTATATTGATACAGCCTGAATAAATATTGGTGAATGGATTCACGTTTCCCTGAGGTCAAACATTCTCAAGATTAAACAAGTTTAAAACACTCACTGGATCCATTGTGAGTACAAAACATAAGAAATGGAAGAAATCTTATACTCATATGGGTCACTTACTTTCTAAATAAAAACTTCAAGGCCCCGAGAAGTAACCTGACCTGTTGAAGATTGTTAGGAGTCACCTCAGTCAACCAGTGTGAGGAAACCACAACCTCTTGCTTCTTACCCTGAGCAATGATAAAACATAATCTTTGTTCCACTGCTCTGTTCTAACAGTTCCTGTGGGAAAGTTAACTTTGTGAAGTATAATTGGGCTTCTATGTTGTGCTATTTCCTAAATGAAGAAAGACTGGTAACTGTTTGAAATATTTCTTGGGAAGAACCAAAGCTTCCTGATAATGAATATGTTTCTACTTCTCATTTTTCTGTTACTGTGTCCCCTTGGGCCCTCCACAACACTCTCAAGATAATGTAGGATGCTCTTAACTGCTGTTTCTCTCTCTAGTATTTTTCTTTCTACTACATAATAAGATCTTTTTTTTTTTTTGAGACAGGGTCTTGCTTTTTGTAGTTCAAGCTGGCCCTGAGCTCACCCTTCAACTCAGAGCAATCCTTTTGCCTCTGACTTCAGAATGCTGGGATTACAGACATGAATCACCACACCAGGCACTGTGGTATGTGGTTCTGCCTGCTGCTAGATGTGAATCTCTATGCCTAGCATTGTTGTATGTGGTTACCGGAGGTTGAACCCGCACCACTGAACTAAATCTCCCAGCCCGATATGCTAAGATCTTTAGGATCCACCTGCTGTTGACTATACCACCAACATAGATTGTTCCTCCCTGAAACCCAATACCGGTTTAAAAATAAATCCAATCCTGGATGTGGTAGCACACGTCCATAATCCAGAAGGCAGGATCTTGAGGTAAAGCCTAGCCTGGGCAACTCAGAGAAAAACCTATCTTGAAATAAAAAATAAAATGTGCTATGATATAGCATAGTGCAAATGCCCTGAATTCAGTCCCTCAACACTGCAAAACAACACACCCATAAATTCTTTGGCATTTTGGTTTTCAAAAAGTGTTATCTAAGCCCCCTGGCTAGTTAAATATAAGGTGGTCTTAGAACTTGCTTCAAAGGAACAGCATATGGTAAAAGTGATAGTAATATCTAACTCTGTGTCATAAAAGGCATTGTGGCTTCCTCTTTGCTCTGGTCTTTTGGATCATTCATTTTGGGTTAAATTGGTCACCAAATCACAAAGGCCATCCAGCAGCCCTATGGAGAATATCACCTAGTAAAGAACTATTTTTTACCAAAGCCAGCAGAAAGTATAGGTAAGTCATCTTGGAACTGGCGCTCCTTTCCTAGTCAGTTTCCGATAAGTGCAGTCACAAACAGACATCTTGACTACAACAGTAAAGATCCCAAGAACTGCCCAGCTAAACTGCTCCTGAGTTACTTATCTACAGAAACTACTGAAATAATAAATGTTGAGTGTTTTTTATGTTATCCAATTTTGGTATAATGTGTCACACAGCAATAGATACGGCACTATAATATATCTATATCCCTTAAGCACAAACTACTAAGAGTACGTGAAATTTGTTATGCTTTTAAACCTTTGTGAATGGTTACATCCTGGCTTAAAATTATATTTCCTGGCAAATGCCTTTGTTCTTTAAAGAATCAGCTCCAGTATCCACTCCGCTGAATGCTCCTGAGTCTCTGGGAAGATCTGGGTCCTACTACTTCTTATGAAATTTTCTCTGTTGGAGAAAAATTTATTTTGTATTTGTTTTATGAACTTCAAAAATGTATTTTTTCCCATTTTGTGATACAGTGTAGACATATGGGGATATGCCCATTAAATATTTTAGTATAAATTTTATTTCTTATTTTAGTCAGTTTTAAACCAAAATAATTAAAGTTTCAATCACTGTGATGTATTAATTCTATGTGAACTTTAGGACCTGATGTAAATGATAAAGGAATGCAGAGAATATTTTTTAGTTTGTTAAAACATGAAATTAGAAATAAATACTCTAGTTCAATTCCTGGAAGATACTGTAGTTTTAAGAATAATGACCTACTAACATTATTTCTGTGATCAAACTTAAAACGTACTCATTGGATATCCATCTTACTCAAAACAAAACTTGACTAATTTACTTCATATTCATATGAGAATGAATTCAAACAGTCTAAGCCTTTTATAGGCTTGCTAAATGTCCCTTCATGTAAAAGGACTGTGACACTAGTCTTCAAGTTTCAGAAGAAACAGTTGTGTAAGTTCAGTAATGACTGTTTTTCAAGAAATGAAGTCTGACTAACAAGCATTTTGCCTTAATTTTCACCAAAAAGGACATGCCATCTGTTTCAAATATTTTATAGACTAAGCCTCTATTTATGTGCTGCTTTGATCTCCTGGTATAATGAGAAGCTGGTGATATGGTCCAGCTACACCTCAATCAAGTGTGCTTATTTAATTTATCCCAGAAATGTTGACTGCCAGATCCATCTGGAAACTTTAGCCTCATCATTCTAGTATCAGGAAGATGTAAGAAAGCAAGGTATGTGGTGCATGCCTGTTACCTCAACACTCTGACAGGCAGAAGTGGGAAGATGGCAAATTCAAGCTCAGCCTTGGCAACTTAGTGAGACCCTGTCTCAAAAAATGGTTCTTTTGTTTTGATGACACAGTTTTGTGTCAAAGATAATATCCCTTTAAATTCAAATAGACAGTAATCCTATAGACAGAATGTTATACTGAAAAAATCAGTGGAGAATTGAGGATAACCACAGTTCAACAAGACTGTTATTGCAGATAAAATGTGAGTCAAATTATACTTTCCATAGCACCAATATATAAAAATATGAAATAATAGGAAAGTGTTAGACCTCTCTTCCAAAATTATTATTAAAGAGGGGTCCCATCATATGTTAACTGATGGGGTGAGTGATGAACTTAATGATACAACATTAGAGTATATTAGATAGTGATGGGTCAGCTTGGAACATACAGAGAATTGGTGTCAGATTATAGGATAACTTGTTAAGGTGCACCTAACACGAAAAATAGATACTACTACTACTGCATGAAAGTATGAATAAAATATGTGTAAGGTTTAAATCCCATTTAACTACTTTTTTGGTGGTGCTAGGGATGCAACCTGGGACCCTGCACATGCTGAGCAAGTGGTCTATCACCACCACAGAGTTACACTTCAGCCACTGTCAATTTTTTCGTTCAGTAAATACTTATAAACTCTGTTGAGGGCAGTATTTTCAGATGACTGTGAGAAAAATAAGATGTGAAGGATCTAATTTTGCACAAAGTGCAAAGACAATTGGTTTTTAAGAAACAATGCCCAAGTCACAAATATCACAAAAAGGAGCAAGATAGCTCATTACTTAAATACAATCAGGAAGGTACAAACCCATGAATCTGAGAGTGTATTTTTTTTCTTCTTTCTTTTTTTTCTTGTAGTACCACAGATCAAACTTGGGCCCTATGTTTCTTAGGAAGGTGTGGTGCCAGTTGAGCTAAATCCCTTGCCTAAGCATACTTTTCCAGAGATACTTAAAACACTAACTCAAGTGGTTCACAAGGCAATAACGTTAGATTACATCACTTAGCAGAACCCACAAACAATGAAGATGTAATCACTAAATGGCACACAAAATGCTGTCTTTAAAAACATTAAGAGTAGGGGGTGCTCATTTTTAGAGCATGTACTTAGAATGCATGATGCTGTGAATCTGACTCCTAGTACCACAAAATAAACATTAAGAGAAAAGTTGTCTATTCCAAATTACTTTTATCTTCACTGAACCTAAGAGGTCTCTGCCTCTAACCTCAGAACTCATGTCATCACCAACCCTGCTAATCAGTGAGGAGGTGAGTGCTTTTACCTATTTCTTGGCATTGTCTGAAAATGATCCCCTAGATCAAAAAAAATTACCTGCCAGCCTGAGGTGCTTCTTAGAAGTAACTAGGCTGGACCTGATATCTGCGGTCAACCCACCACGCCTCCGAGTACTGCAAGGAGGTAGCTGTAGTGTTGCTCAAGCAGTATTTTGCAAGATCACTAGCAATTCAGTCACAGCCTCAGAAAAAATCATTATGTTTGTGATTACCCTTTACTACAGAAAAACTTAATTATTAGGATTCTGAGTTTTCTGTGAAACTGAAATATGCTGTTATAACAGAAGAGAAAAAAATCTATTAGTGGACAGTGGTAGTTATGAACTTCCTTAATTTTTCAAGGTTGTATCACCACCACCGCCAATGACATTCTTATTGTCATACAGTGAGCACGTCTGTATGCCAGACGAAGTGTAAGGGTATGCAAAAGCCTTCTTAATGTGTAGGTTTTATTACTGCAGTTAGCAAAGGAGCACCAGAGGTTAGGGGACTAGGTTACCTGATTCAAGGTTCACATTCTTCTTAGGACCTTGAAGTATCAGAATGAGTAAAGAGGCAAGCTGGCACCTATTTTACCTCTTGTAAAGCTCATATGTAATGATTTACGTGAACTAATCCTAACATATAAGGTTTGTCTGATTGTGAGTGACCTGTATTAAGACAGAAACATGAGTGGCGGATAATCACAGAATGAATGAAAAGACAAAGTCACCCTCAATTTCAGCTAACTTGGCTTGTTTCCTTACTTACTGGTCCCTTACATGTCTTCTTGTTCTTAAGTTACAAACTCCTTTAAATTGCTTAAATTTTTTTCTTCCCTCCTACCCACTCAAAGTTTATCCAATCTCCAAAAACCAGTTCTTTTCCTCTTCTGAATTTCTAGGTTTCAAATTCCTCATTTATCTATCCCTTAGGTATTTGCAGTTATAGATATTATAACCCCCAAAACCAAGTGAGACAAAACAGAAGACAAACAAAAAGCCAAAAAATAGACAAAAAAAACCCATCAGTGAAATGATGTTGGAAACTAAAGTTCCGGCTAGTAAGAAGCTGTCTTGAGTTACCTAGAGAAATTCTATGCTGGTAAAGGTAAATCTGTCATTTCACCAATTAAGAATACAATTTAGAGACTGAAGGAGAAAGGAAGGTGGAAAGGATAAGGGCACTAACAACATGTACCTACTCCTAAAGAAGAATGTAAACTTCATGTACTGAAAATGTGTTCTAATAAAAATGTTTTTAATTTAAAAAATACAATTTAACATATTCCTACTGAATATCTACTGCATCCAAAGAACCAGACTTAGAAGTGGGAGATTCCTTTCTCTTTTTGGTATAGTACAGTGTAGCAAGTATAAGATCTGCAGTCTGTGCTGGGTTCTTTATTCATTCAGCTATTTGGTTTACATTTTGAGGTTGTGTGGATTGAACCTACATGGTAGGCAAACTCTGTACTGCTAAGTACAGACCTAGGTCTCTGTCCTGAGCTTAAATATTTATTTGTTAGCTGCATGATCACAGGAACTTATTTAACTTGTACAGGAAATGCAAGATGTTCTTAGGGTGGCTATGAAAATGATGTATAAAGTAAGAGTAAGGGAAGTATCTGGCATATAGTAAGTGCTTAATAAGTGTTCTTTCACTCCCTCCTAAATCTCTGAGTTTCCTGCTTCTTGAATTGCACTGTCTAGAATTATAAGCTTTTTCAGCAGAGAAGCCTTTCTAAAATTTCTGATTTACTTCTGAAAATACAAGTACAAGGTTCTGCTCTATTGAAAATCAGCCCTAGTATTGATCCACACTGACAAAATATTGGAATTTCCAACACTGTTTCAATTCTCCAAGATGAGTCACACCTCTTCTACAAATGCATCCTCAAGGGTTTAAGAGACTTCTGTCAACAAGAAAAGAAACAAAGTTTCTGTATATAGGGGGTGGGGGTGGTAGGGTGGGTAGGGCTATGGGAAAAAATGAGAATTAAGTTGTGTCATATACTGGTATAAATTCTCATTGTTGAATGCCATTATGATGTGTATATGTAATGTACCAATAAAAGTTTCAATTTTTTAAAAAATAGACTTCTGTCATAACACTATTGCAATAAGAATAATTTTAGGAGTGTTTCAAATAGGTAAGGGGAGTTACGTGTATAGGGAACAAGGAAAAGGGACATAACTAGAACCCCTATAGTTAAGTCCTAGTTTCCTGTGAACCCAACAGCACAAGAGAATTAATTAATATATAGACAGAAACAAGACAAAGACAAGAAGCTGAGCTTTGGCCTGATCAGTGCTGCTCTGGACAGCAAAGACAAAAGACTGTGAGTTTGCTACACTTTCATGCAGAATGTCTGGAGTAACAAAATGTATGACTCAGAGGGCAAGGAAGATGCTGGTCATGGGCCTAAAACAATCAGGAATTAGGTACAGGAAGGTCCTAGGACGTCTTCAGCTGGTGTAAGACAGCCCTGGGGCATCACAGCATCCTGGGATCACTGGGATCTTTGTTGTGATTGGAGGAGAAGACAGAGTTATTTATGTCTGTTATGTCTAGAAATGCCATAGTTGGTCTTTAGGCAGGAAAACTAGGACTAATCACAATTTTAACTGTGAAATGATTTTTCCCCCAAATTATGTAGAATTGCTCCTGACACATCAACAAACCCAAGTAGGACAGACAAGGAGAAAATGCCCAAAGAGAGAGAGATTTGTTTTAAAATACCTCTCAAAAGCTTGTATTAATACTTACTCAGAAAGAGGTATCATACAATAAACTAGTCCACATCTTGTTTTAATATGTTGTAGTACTGATCAGATAAGGATACAACTTACTTTTAGATTGTAGTCATGCAACCTTCTTAAATCAAGACCAATTTTAAGTCTTGTGGTTTAAAGTCCAGCTACATAATTTATTTGAAGAATCGCGTACAAGTTTACACAAACTGCTTCCAAAGAAAGTCCAGGAAGAACACATGGACACTCTTCTTGATGGCTATGAACCACGTGTAATTAGAAGGTAAGTTTTTAACAGAAGGATCTTTTTTTTTTTTTTTTTTTGGGTACTGGGGATCAAACTCAGGCCCTTGTGATTCCAAGATACATGCAGTACCACTTGAGCTAAAACCCTTGCCCCTGAAGGATGTTTTTTAGTTAAGAAATATAAAAGATTTCTAAATTCTATTCACTCTATTTTATTTAACATGAAATTATAGGAGCCAGAGTCCAGGAGTGCAGTATGACTTTTCTTTAAATTTTCCTTTCTCTAAAGTTCTTTTGTTTCTAGATACTTTTCCTAACTTTTTATACTATTTTATATTAGCAGTAATGCTGATATTAAAGCTCATGGACAACTCCATGCTCTTTTTTTCTCATGCTCTTGATTTCAATCTAAACTGCTTTTCTCTTTTCTGGATTTCAAGAATTTGGAAGGCAATACAGACATAGTAAATCTAAAACTATGTGCATCTATTTTATAATTATACACACACATACACACACTGAGTACCTACAATATATATAAGGCATTGTTCTATAAGATATGAATATAAAAGTAATCATTATTAAGGTTCCTGTCCTCATGGGGCCTATATTCTTCTGTTAAGGAAGAAGAAAAAAAACTTAAAGGAAGAGATAATACCACAGATAAGCTAATTTAAATAGGAAATTCTTGCTCTAGATCTCCCATTGGGATGTCTGAGACTTCACCAGATTGTTTCACTGTCTGTTTAGAACTGTCTAAAGTTCTATGACTAACTAATAAACTCACTACTATGAACTCAATGTTTTTTCTCATTAGATAACCATTATCAAATTATGCCCTGATTCTACTTAGTAAATGAACTTATAACCCTTAACAGATATGTCTCAAAATAGCAGGAAAAAAATGAGAGCAAAATGGATTACCATTTCACATAATTTCTCCATTAGCTGAGGAGAGAGAATAGTGGCTCTGTCACTGTATTTTAAGTGGAGGCAATGCTTGTCACTGTGTGTTTGGAGCTAAATCCCTCAAAGAAAATGCCACAGACTAATGGTTTTATATTAGGAATTTCTTAACAAAATTCAAAGGATTTTCCCAAGATAAAAATTCTCCCAACATGTAGCTCAAAGTTTGGTGATGAGAAGGAAATATAATCATCATTATAATTTGGTTATTTCTGTTAAACGCCATTAGTCCCTCCTTCTAGAAATACCTGGGGACCTTGAGTCACAATTTTCAAATATCTGTTTTGTACTGTTACTAAAATTGAAGGCATTAGACTAGATGATGATGATAACAGTAAATAAAATTTACTGAAAACTTACTATTTCCTGGAGATAGAGCTAAGTTAAGGAGGTTAACAGCAACAACAAAAATAGTAATAAAAATGCAGAGTGCAGTAGTTTTGGGTGCAAGGTATCATTCAAACTGTTTTACAATATCAACTGGGAAATCTAGCCGGCAAAAGTAATAAACTAATTTCTATTGATAAATACATGGGTTCAAAGAATTTAAGTTACTCTCTCAAGGATATAAGGTAGGTCAAGTAATCCAGTTTCAAAGCTGTTCCACTTGGTTCTAGATTAGTTTGTCTCTCAACTCATCTATTTCCTACAACATTCACTTGAAAGATGAAATCAATGTACAGAGATTACACACCTGTCCAAAGTTTCAGCTACTGATGTGAGGGGATGAACATAGGAATTCTGTCCTCAAGCCTGCTCTGACCATTATGCTCTATTACATCCCATAAAATGATCTAAATCCAAAACCTCTTTCAACATTGTATTTATTCATCTTAGTATTGATTATTTCTACTAAGGCTCATACTTTGCCAGTAATTGGTGTCCTACAAACTATTTTAGATGCAAAACATTAAGCACTTAAGACTGACAAGTAAATCATTGATCTCAAGTTTGAAATTTTGTTGAGAATTTGGTCTCTGCAGAATTAGTAAGGAAAACAAGTGAAGAAAACGGGACAGAATTCTAAAATTTCTAAAGTATTTTAGTGGTCACTAACACATCTTGTTAAGTGAAATTGTTATGACATAATGATGTTTGTGGCAAATCTTGGAAGTCTGAAATATATCACAGAAACTCCAGGTATGGCCATGTTTATAGCTTGAGCCTAGATGTTTCCCCCAAAGCCTCAGTGATCTTAGTGGAGTTTCTTAGAAGTGGTTGGATCTAGAGTGTGTAATGCTGAGACTGATTTATGGTGCAATGCTACGATCAAGGGTGTCCCACCCTAAGTGTAAGTGCTACCTGCCCTAAAGGTAGAATAAAAGGATCAGAGAGAGGGCTATTATTGTCACTTGCCACTTTGCTGTTTTGCTGTCTTCTGCCTGTCACAAAATCTTTTCTTCTCTATGATATCCCTCTGCCACGCCACCCTGCCTTGGAATCAGCCAACTATGAACTGAAGCTTCTACAAACTGTGAGCTACAGTGAGTCTTTCCTCTAACTTTGGATGTGCAGTGTTTTGTCTCAGCAACGAAAAAAGTAACTAAAGTCAGCTAACTATAACTGCAATGTACTAAACCATTAATTTGATTTGTTCATTTTTTAATCTCTTAGTGAAGTTACCAATGGGCCTATTTCCCTAAAACAATAACACATTTCTTCTGACTGTGTAGAAAAAGGTTTGGAAGCAAAACATTATCCTGTTTACATGTGTGTCGGGGAGGAGCTTTTGCTGAGACAAGCCAAAAAGCTCCTATATTCTATTAAAGTGGTCAGGGCAGAACTACATTAAATTCTAAGACACTGGTAAACTACATTCAGCTATTGTATGCTCCCTACTTGTCTCGTGATGACAAATACATTCTCTGGAATAGCGCAGATAAATTAGTACACTGATTTTCTAAGCTTTAGCTTTCTCTTCCATGCAGCATCCTAACCTAACAAACTGTCTGGCTGACACTGTACATTTCACTTTTATTCACTCGGCAGAATAAAGCCATTTGAAGAGCTGCCCATCTCATAGTGTACGGTCCCTTTCCACAACTTACCTCTTAATTCTCATTGGCTGTGTTTAACAGTAAAAGTTCTGTACATGTCCCATCATATAAAGCAGTTTAACAACAACACATGGACATTTCAGGGAGAACTGACTCCAAAAGAATAAAATCACTAATAAGAATTGGCACTGAATCCAGGGAGTGCAAGGCAACCAGTATGTATAAACTTAATCATAATTATTCATTTTGTTACGAAAAAGGTTTCCTTGGGCAAACGTCAAGGGCACAAGAGCAAAATGGACTTTTTTCCAGTTAAATGGACTGGAAAGGATAATGTGGGCAGTGTCCTGGCAATTGTTTAACAAAACAGTGTAAAAACAGGGATAAAAGAACTCTAGATTCACTGCTAAAAACATTTTAATTCTTTGCTCCTTTTTATTTTCATAGATAATTTGAGAGTAATATCAAAACCGTAGGAGATGCCATAGGTAGATATCTTAATTATTGACTCAGAATTCAGAGTACTGTTCTACAGGCAGAAGCAAAAGGAGGTACAGTATAGTCTAGAGTACAGATTTTTTAAAAAGTTTATATATTTATAATTAATTAGCATAAGAAAGACATCTCAAATCCAAGCAATTAGAGTATTTAACCAATTTTCCACTGCCAGTTTGAAGTTAGTCACTATGAATTTAACCAGGACACTGTTAAGAGTAATTTATTAACCAAATTACCACTTGAAGAATTTGGCTATATGCTCTGAAAGTTCTCCCAAAAATGTATAGAAAGAAACTATAAAAGTGACTAATAAACACAAGAAATAAAACACCCATAAAATACAAACTCCACTATGTCAAAAGCACAGCAAATACAAACAAGAATCATGTGAAAATCAAAAAACAGAAAGCACACCAAAGAATTTAATGAATTATACAGAAACAAGATGTGAGAGTGATTGTATAAAAGAAAAATGAAAAACAAGTCATTTCTGTAAGGAAAGCTGTTTCTCACCGTTCTGAACAAAATGGCTGAACTAAGAGCATCTGATTGGCTATGCCCATATACCCTCCTCCTCATCCTATGGGGAGAGATGACAAAGGGAACAGTGCCCCAGGGCAGCATGGGAATGAAAAAGAGTTCGTTAGTATCAAAACAAAGATATAAGCATAATGTTTTAGAAAAGAATTTGACTCTTTATATTGGATTCTAATTCCCTAAACTACAAAAATTACACTTTTTCTCTTATTAGTTTATCATTATACATGCTGTCTCTCCGATAGATCTCAAAAAATTACCAAATTGGTGCTTCTGTGTTTTGCTTTTTTCTTCAACCTTTCTCCATTTTTGCCTCCCCTATTCTAATTCCTTCTGTCTCATATCAAAACTTGTCCCATGGAAAGGATCCAAGATGCATCTTACATATAGTGGCATAAATTTGAGAAACTTAGTTACTTAACTTTTCTTCTAACTTATTGGAACAGTACTGGGAAACAGGCAAAGTAAACAATTTCTTCTCAGGGAAGGACTTTGCTTGCTGTTGCTATGTACATTAAAGATCGGTACAATTTCCTTTCTAAACTATACTCTGTTCCTCGACTGGCTTAGTAATGTTATCGTGCTGAGGCGGTATCTTAGAAATAACAGCAATGTGGATATCATAATTACTTTCATACAGTATTTCTGCTGTTCTACTAAAACAATACCATAGCTGTTATTTAATGAAGATGTTTAGCAGTTTTCCCTGACTCTTTAGGTATATAGATGTAATTACGGGAGTACATTCTTCCACCCTTAGCTATATATATTTTAAGATTGGGTGTGATGGAGATGTTGAAACCTGGTTTTTGGCAACGGGATATGAGATAATCTATTCAACACTCTTTCCTATGTACTACTTTCAAGATCTTGAGGGAATTTCCTTCCTTCAAAAAACAAGAATTATATATGGTTCCCTTTAGACACAGCTGCGTCTCTTTTGTATTGAAAAGTTGAAGGCAACAATTTCCCTTGAGAATGACATACTGAAGAAAGCCATCAGGAAATGGAATAAAGAAACTAAATTTCAATCATTGTTTTTAATAGGTGATGAGCAAAGATTTCATAATTTGCAATTAAACAGAAGCAGCCCCTATACTGACTTATGCCTCAATGAGTTTGTAAGGAGCATCTTATTTTTCTAATAAGGCACAATATCTTTAGCAAAAAACAAACAAAACAAACAAAAAACAAGACTAATTTTTTTTCTCAATCCAATTCAAGGATTTTTTTTTTGTCATTCTCAAAGTTTTCAAATATTAAAAAAAAAAATTAGAATCACCAATTTCCTATACAAAAATTGAGTCTTTTTTAAAAGAATGGAGTTTTTGAGAAATTTAGTTACTTAACTTTTCCTCTAACTTACTGGAATAGGGAAAATGTTAGGTTTTTTTAAAAGAATAAAACAGAAAACAAAACAGAAGCAGTCTTACCTGGTCTGGGGAGGGTTTGTGATTCATCTGACTGGAATGGGAGGATTTGAAGTGGTCATCCTCATAGTTGTCAGCCATTAGCTTCATTCGATTTTGTGTCTAAGAGGAAATGATCCATAGAGTTGAATCTACATAAAGTTATTATGACATACTGTGAAGCAACAAGCACCTTAACAATTTTATAAAGATAAAAGTAATCCTGTTGGCATCAATCTCAAATAATCACAGGATTTCTGAGAATATTGGAAAGAGCTGCTGTGGACTAAACTGTCATTCCCAAATTCGTATACTGAAATCCTAACCTCAGTGTCACTGTATCTTCAAACAGTCTTTAAAGGTGACCATGGTTAAATGAAGTCATAACTGTGTAAGGCCCTATGCCAACACAGCTGTAGAAAAGATAACTTTCTCTTTGCTTCTCTACAATCAAGGAAGATGGCCTTCACCAGAAACCAAATCAGCTAGGACTTTGATCTTTCTGCTAATTACTTTTCTCTTGTTGCTAAGACAAAAGTATCTGACATCCAAAGTTAAAGGGAAAAGGATTTATTCAGCTCATAATCTGTAGACGTTTCAGTCCATAATTGGTTAACTCCAAGGCAGCGTGGCACATAACAGAAGCACACTGCAGAGGAGAAACAGTTCAAGGTACCCACAATATAACAAAAGTGACAAGAGACCTTAAAATATCTTTCTGCCCTTTTGATCTTAGGGTAGACAGCACTCAGCACTCACTGTCTTAATCCTACTGCCCTCAGGCCCAGCCCCATCACGAATCAATCACACACTCCCGATTCAAGCATTTCTGAAAAACCACAAGGCTTTCGGAAGATATGTAAACATAAGCTATTAACAGTCTTGTACCTCATCCTCCAGAGAAATTTCCACTGGGTAAGCTAACCAGTCTATGGTATTTGGTAACAGCAGCCTGAATCAAGATTACATTGGTACAGGAATTTTTAGAAGAGAAGCAGTGTCCTCAAATTCAGCAACTTTCCACAGTTCTTATTTTTATATTTTAAAATACTGGATTATATTACACATACAGTTCTGTGACTTTATGATCATCTAGACACTCCAACAGAATTTCTTGGAAAACAGTTATGACTTAGTATAGAGTTCAGTAAAGTGACTAGACAGAAACTACAATTACAAAATTCAATAGCTTTTCTTTATCAATAATTATTCAGGAAACCAGTAATTATAGCTCAGTAGTAGAGTGCTTACCTAGCATGTGAGAAGACCTGGGTTCAATTCCTAGTCAATTCTCAGCACCAAAACATACAATTCATGCTTTGAAAATACATCATATGTTCTGAAATCTTTCTCTTTTATTACTTTTTTTTTTTTTTTTTTTGAGACTAGGTCTTACTTTTGTAGTTCAGGCTGGTCCTGAGCTCACTATGTAGCCCAGGCAAGTCTCAAACTCACAGCAATCCTCCTGCCTCTTCCTCTCTGTGCTGGGATCACAGGTGTGAACACCACGCCTAACACTGTTATATGTGGTACTGATTGTTACTGGGCGTGAGTCACCACACTCAGCAATGTGGTATGTGGTCACCAGGAATCGAACTCCAGACCTTGCGTTTGCAAGACAGACAATGGAACCACTGGGCTAAATCCCTGGCCCCTAAAATCTTTCTTTTATCATAAACCAACTATGTTCCATTGGCTTTTATTTATCTTTACCAAAAATAGGATGGGATAGGCAATTCTGTGTGACTAATTTAAGCCCTAAATAAATGAATAATATACTCAGCATTTTAGAGTCATTCTGAAGAATTAGCAATTCAGTGTACATTATGCACAAAAGTAAACAGCAATATATATGTTACATTAATAAGACCTTAAATTTTGCTTTGCATCATTAAAAAAACTTGCTAATACTAAATGACTTAAAATGTTAACTGTAATCCAGATATATCATGTACAAGTACAAATTCTCTCATTGAATAAATGTTCATTGTACATAATCTGAAAGAGAAATTTTAAAAAAGAAAAATTATCTGTGATTCTTCTAATCAGTGATAACAACTGTTCAGTTATATCCATTTAGTCTTCTCCCTATGAACATATAAAACGGATATGCTCTTCTGATTTTATTTTTTTATTTTTATTTTTGGTTTTTTTGAGACAGGGTTTTGCTTTGTGGTTCAGGCTGGCCCTGAGCTCAGCCTCAAACTCACATTACAGCAATTCTCCTGCATCTGCCTGCCAAGTGCTGGGATTACAAGCGTGAGCCACCACGCCCAGCACTGTGGTATGTGGTACTGATTGCTGCTGGTTGTGAGTCTCCACACCCAGTACTGCATATGGTTACTGGGGGATCAAACCCGGGTCCTTGCGCTTGCAAGACAGGCACCGGAACCACTGAGCTAAATCCCCGGCCCTGATTTTATTTTTTTCTACACCTATTTCTACTCTGCTAAGGTACTCTAAAATTGCTATATCTCAGAGAATATTTTAAAATCTGCAGGATTATGCAATTCTGCTTTGTCAAAATCTGATTATCTTAAACACATTTTTTTCTAAATGAATTAAAAATATTTGATTTAGTTTCATAAAAAAGTTTACAGAGATACACAATGATGCTAAATAAAGGCTTTAGATCAAAATATCTTAAAATCTAGCTCTGCCTCTTACAAGGTATCTAATTTGGGATAAGCTACTTAAATGCTATCAGTCTCAGTTTTCTCACTTTTAAAATTGGGATAAGAATAATTTCTTCCCCATAAGACTGCTGTGAGGAATAACTGATGAGTTTAACACAGAGAAATAAAATAGAAAGATGTCTGGCATCTAATAAATTATAGCTATCATTACAGTCATAAATATTTTTATATTATTAATTATTATTGTAAAACCTTTTTTTCATGGCTGCATAGTTCTTTTTTGAGTCCCATACTGTTGGTCATTCACAATACTTATTTTGACTTAACAATTTGCTTATTTAATTTTTAAACTAGTTCCTCTCTCCAGTATGTAATGATATCAAAGACAATATATATCAGTAAATTGTAATACCACATTTCTCTTTTCTGGAATGACCCCAGTGACTTTTGCTATAGTCTTGAATATTTGTCTCCCCTTGAAATTCGTGTATATAACTTATTATTATTATTATTATTATTATTATTATTATTATTATAGACAAGGTCTTGCTGTGTATTCTAGGCTGGTCTTAAACTTGTGATCTTCTTCCTTCAGACTCCTGAGTGCTAGGAGTGTGCACCAACATGCCTGACTCTAAACTGTGTATTTGGAGTAAGGTACTAAAGTCCCACACTATGAACTGGTAGCAACCTATCCTTTTATGTAAAGTAATTTTGTTCTATGAAATTAGGTTTGTCAATATTTGGTGCACATACATTTACAACTATTATCTTTTCTTGGTAAATTATTGTCTCTACCAATATAAAATGACATTCATCTCTTCTGACTAGTCTTGATTTGAAGTCAACTTTAGTTAGGAATTAGACTAGTCATTTGTTATAGCTTATGTCTAGATATCTCCCTCAAACCTTATGTGATTATAGGTGGAACTATTCATAGGTGCCTGCAGCCAGAATGTATGATGCTGGCATCAAAGGTACGTGTTTACTAAATTAGTGCACTGATTGGCACAGTTTTGGATGTGGATAACGGGAAAGCCCACTCTGGCTGTGAATGCTATCTACCTCTAAGTGTTAATTAATGCCCTGGATAGAATACAAGGAACAGAAAGAAGGCTACTGTGGTTCCTTGGTGCTTGCTGTTTCTGCTGCCTTTTGCTTGCCATGAAATGTTTGTCCTCTATGATGCTCCTTTTTTATGCCATCCTGCCTTGAAACCAGCTAATTATGGACTGAAACTTCAACAAACTATGAGCTACAATAAACATCTCATCCTTTAACTCTGAGTACTGGGTATTTTGTCTCAGCAATGAGAAAAGAAACTAAGGTACTACTCCTGCTTGCTTTTGGGTGCTGGCTGCATAAAGCATCATTTTCCATCCTTTTATTTTCAGTTTATGAATGTTGTTTTGATTTTTGATTTAATCTGTGAGTCTGTGTGTTTTAATTGTAGAGTTACGACCATTTACATTGATTACTACTATCAAAAGGTATGTAATGATTTGTCATATTATTTTTCCAGTGATTTTTTGACTTTTTATTTTCCTTTTGTTTATTGGTTCAGTGAGATTTATTCTTTTTTTTATACTCGTTTGTTATGTTGATCTCCTCACCTGTTTAGTACGAGTATTTTCTGCAATGCTAGTTTGGTGGTCTTAAATATCTTTAGATGGTCCTTATCATGGATGTTCTTTATTTTTCTGTCAATTGTAAAGGATAATTTTGTAGGATATAAGAGTCATTATTTGCAATTATTTTCTTTTAAGGCTTAAAAACTTTATTCTAAACTCTTTTGGCCTTTAAGGTTTATATTACAAAATCTGCTAGTGCTTTGATGGGCTTGCCTTTAATAGGTTATTTTGTGCTTTTCTTCTTTGCTGTTTTCTATTCTCCATTTTTGGGATTTTGACTATGCTGTGTTGTGGAGAAGTTCTTTCCTGGCCACATACATTTGAAGTTTTAAATGTCATATTTACCTAGATATCCCTCTCATTCTTTGGATGTGGAAATTTTCTGCAGTAACTTTGGTGAATAAATTTGGTACCTCTATTCCTTCTATATAACTCATGATTTTTTAAAGTCTGTTCCTTTTGAGTCACCCACGAGCCTCTTGGATCATTTTTTGGTGTCTTCCTTCTACCCTAGTATATTATCACTTTTTTTGGTTTTAAGTAAAGAATCACTGAGTAAATGTTTTACTCTTCTGTCTTTGCCTTTAAGTCCTAACACTCTTTTGTTCTGACTGATCTTGTCTACAGCTAGAACTTTCAACTGAGTTATTTTCAGGATTTCCATTTGATTCTTTTTTGCAACCTCTAATTCCTTACTAAAGTGATCTCTTATATATATATAACTGACTTTCCTCATCATTTTGCCGTTTATTTGTAACTTTTTTAAGTTTGTTGATTATTTTAATGATTAAGTTAATTTTTCTCTTCTTTGATCTTTTCAATCTCTTAACCACTTGTTTTTGAGTTCTTTGGAATATTTATCTATCTCAGTGTCTGTGATCCAACTTGGGAAAATTATGAATTTTTGGAGGCATTTTGTTTTCTCCTGATTATTGTGTGTTATGCTAAAGGTTGTAGATCTGTTTTGCCACAACAGTAGAGATGTCCCTAGTCAGTGGTTTTCTTCCTGTAATATACGTCCTTGGCTTTGGGAATGATCCAGAGGGCCAATACCTACTACCTTATTCAGAATACTAGGATTTCTCCTTAGTACTACACTGTGGGAAGTGAATAATTACTGGTAATATCAACATCCAAAGAGCCAATAAAACATCAACAAATAATATCAAACTTGTTCAAACAGTTTTCAAGTCTTTCAACAGTCCAAGATGACACAGCAATAATGATGAAGAACAGACTGGGCATTAGAGGAAGGTAGAAAAAAAGAATAGAAAAATCCAGAGAAACAGAAGAGAATGAAAGAAATAATGATACCATTTTCATGTGTGGAAAGGAGTTGGGCAGAAGAGTTTTGAAAGATTATACGTACACCCAAAAAAGCTAAGTGATCTTGTTTAGAAAGATCTCTCCTATTACGCTACTCCAGGGGAAGGAAGAGAGAAGTATAAATAGGCTAGCGAAAAATAAAACATTAACAATATTCAGATTACTACTACATTGAAAGGAACCAAAAAGATATAAACTGGAAAACAACTAAGGAAGAAAAATATGAAAGAGAAGAACAGAGATGTATAAAAGAATACAGAGAAAGTAGGTGAACAAAGACAGTGTAGCTCACATCTAGTTTCACTCTAGTCTCAGTCCTGTGTAAGTTCTCTCTGGCTCATATTCCTACAACACACAGTAATAAGGATACTCTCCCTTGTACAAATATCTCTCTGTGAGTCCCTGACTCCTAGCAAGAATGCCTCTGTGACTGGCCTCCACTGAAGCTGATGATGGCTAGGAAAAGCATTCAATTTCCAGCATTTTACAATATGGCATACCCTCTTGCCTTGCACTTTGAGCAGCATGGAGATAGGAACAATGTGGCTTTGGCTTTTATTCTAGTTTCATCTAGCTCTGTCTTTCTATCTAGTTTTACTTGGTTCCAGTTTCACCTGTTTGCTGTTTTGTTCAGATTATATTCCCCTGGAGGGTGCTGGGTGTTACCTCCCTGTGCAGATATAGAACCACTACTCTGGATGACTTGACAGCCATGATGGAATCTCATGAAAACAAACTTTCAAATCTTTAGCACTGGTAGGAATGTTAAAAAGTCAGAATGTTCAAATGATAACCACAACTATAGCAATGTTAAGCTATAGCTATTTTAAGGAACATATAATATTAAATGACAGAAAATAAGGCAATAAAATTACAGACTGTGTTGGAAAGGGTGAAAGTTTATAAAGTACTTATATACTTTTGTTTTTGGTACTGGGGACTGAACTTAGGACCCTGCACTTGGTAGGCAGGTGTGGCACTATTGAGCTAAATCCCAGGCCCCTTAGAGTATTTATATGTGACAAAGCTTCAATTGATTTTGCTTTGAAATGGTCTTTCTTATGTTAGCCCCAGAGTACACTGTGACAATTCTAAAGTACAATATTATAAATCTACTTGAAAGTGAAATTATGTAGATTTAAACCAAATTAATTTAAGTTTGTAGCCTCACTCTCATATTGTTATAGTTAACTGTTATAAACAAAAAAAATTCTAGGTAGTCTTAAGAAGCAAATCTGCCTATGTAACCCCTGCAGAGATCACAGACGATCAAACATAGACTTTAATAATAGCAAATATAACATGGAGGTTGTAAGATTCTGGAGGGGAAAAAAGAATATAATATTGACAGAAAAGGCAATTAGTGACTACAGCCACTATAGCTAAACTAAATGTAGTAAGGCTTCCCAGGCTTCCATCTGAGTTTACATTAAACTGAGCGTCTGACAGTCACAGTGGGAGCTTCTTCATGAATTGGTCTGAACATATTAGTTGGCATCTACTGCAGACATCTGAAGTTTGTTAGATAATATTTAGGCTTTACTTTTTGAAAATCAGCTCTGGACCTTTCATTTCCTGCAGCCTCTCCAAGTGCTGCTTTGCCATAATTGAGTCAAGAAGACAAGTTATCCCAGGGCAGGGAAAGAGACCGTATTAGAGGATGGTCCCCATGTCTGTACATGCTCATTGCTTCACTTCTTTCTGAGGACAGGATTTGTCCATGAATGTCCAGAGCCCATGAGGCAGTGGCAGCTCTGTTTACTGAGGTCTTGTCAGTGCTGCTGCTTCTTTATTAGGAAACTACTTTTAGATTGAGGGATATTTCAGCAATTCAAGGACTAGATACTTTAACTTAAATTAACATTCATGTGATAGCTTCTTTGCAAAAGTCCTCTCCCTTGTCTTAAAGTTAGTACACACATTTAGAGAATTAAAGAACCAAAATGTCTTTAGCAAGACTTCTTCCTACTACTTCCTCACAGTATCATAGGTATGTTCTGAGAGGACAGGAATATAAAACTTCATGAATGGAGAGAGAAAAAAACTATAGGAAGGGGTCCAGAGAATGCCATTATTTTCTCTTCACATAGGTCACATCAGTACAGAATATTCAGGGTGCATAATTAGATAAAAAGGCTCCGACTAATAGTGTAGCGGGTTATATTCTGGACACTGCACATGCTAAGCAGGTACTTTAACACTGGCTACAGTGCAGGCCCTAAAACATTTTAGCTACTCCTTCCTAAGGTCATAAGCTTATGCATTAATTTCCTTAGTTTTCACCTACTGAAAATGTATAGTCTTAACAGACAAAAAATCAAAAGCCACTTTGAATGATATACAGTATTCTTGTCTGTTCGATACTCTATTCTACCTGCCATGATAAGGTACAATGCCATAAATTACTTAAGGCGTGTGCCTATATATTCAGATCTAAATACTTAAAGAACTTATATTGTAAAGTATACTCACAATCCAGTTACTCCTTTAACGATATCCTTCAACTTCATATTATTATCTTTGGACAGTCAAGTTTCAAGTATTACTTATAATACTAAATAATAAAGATTCTTTCTCTTTTACTTAACAAGCATTCAAACTTATTACAGGAAACCAGAAATTTTTTCTTGTACTTGCAAATGAGCAATGGGTTACATTTTTTGCTGCTCCACTATCTATCCTGTGAAAAGGGATACCTTCTGGCATTTTTTTTTTCAGCAAAGTTAGCCACATAAATAAAATCTCTTTTTTAAATTCTCATTTATTCCTAAAATTGGTTTTATTGGTACATTTTATATACACATTATGATCATAATTGACATTAAGATTTTGTACCAGTATATGACATGACTTAATTCTCATAGTCTTTTTTTTTTGAGAGAGTGTCTTGCTTTTTAGGCAGGCCCTGAGCTCAGCCTCAAACTCACAGTAATCCTCCAGCCTCTGCCTCCCAAGTGCTTCGATTATAAGTGTGAGCCATCACACCCAGCACTGTGGCATGTGGTACTGACTGCTGGTGTGCGTGAGTCACCAAGCCCAACATTGTTATTGTATGTGGTGGTGGTGGTGGGGGTTGAACCCGGGCCCTTGGGGCTTGCAAGGCAGGCTTCCCAAACACTGAGCTAAATCCCTCACCCTTATAAAGTCTATTTTTAAGCAGTTCTGATCCACAGAGAAAATATCTTCACTGTGTAAATGTAACTTATTAATTTTAACTTTAAACATTATATTTAAATTTTATCAGTTGATGCTTGGTGGCTGAAAATAGAAAAGAAATTTCTTTACCCAAAAAGCTCTTTCCTAGCCTCTTTACTTAAATCAGAGGAACACAGTCAGGTAAACTGTATAGGAAATCTGAATGATAGAATGAACAAGATGACATATGAAGATTTTTTTTTTTAAGACAGGGTCTTGCTTTGTAATAATTCAGGCTGGCCCTGAGCTCAGCTTCAAACTCACACCATAGCAATCCTGCCTCTGCCTCCCAAGTGAAGGGATTACAGGCATGAGCCACCACATTGGGCGTGGGTCTCCACACCCAGTACTGTTGTATGGGGGTTACCAGGGATCAAACTTAGGATCTTGCGCTCGCAAGACAGGCGCCAGAACTACTGAGCTAAAATCCCTGGCCCCGAAGACAAGATTTTTAACAGTACAAATAGTACAGAAATGATCAGGGAAGATTAAAGTGAAAGCAAAGAAATGCATTTAATAATTTAGCTTTGTCCTTATTTTCAAAAGAAAAATCTTTCCCCTATTTTAAAACTGTGAGAAATAAACTATAAAATGTTATCATTTTAACCATTTTTAAGGGTATGGATCTATTAAGGATATTCATAGTGGTATATAATTCTCACTGACGCGAACAATTTTAGCTTTTTTGGCAAATGAAAGGATTTAAGAGAAATAAAAAGCATTACACCTTTAGAGGTGGGTTAGAAAAGAAAAGGCCAAAAGTGCATTTTAGAGCTTATCCAGTTCTTGAGGGACTAGAAATCTCTAATAAAAATATGCTTAATGTCTGTAAAATAGTAATCTAGTTGGATGTAAAAAATATCTATGCCCTTCTCATTTCACTGATTTCTACTAGCCACCATACACAATTAGAAAATATTCTCACAGAAGACTTGAGATATTCCCTAAACCAGCCTTATTAACAATGATATGTATTTACTAGACATAACCACCTATCTGTGAATAGTCTCTAATTATGAAAATTAGCTACATACTGTGAGACCCACATAATCCGAGTTAATTCATGTTTAACCAAAATGTTTCTTTTTTCCTGAACAAATGGAACCTTAAGAATGTGACCTTTTACCTAACTGTAGTTTGCCCTTGTCTGACCTTGCCTGCACAGCTCCTCCCAAAAGATGAGATAACCTCCCCAGAACAGATGCACAGCAAAACAGATGTATTAGGTGTATTGTAGAAACAATTGTAAACTGTATACTCTGTTAAGATAACTAGACCTTTGTCCCTGTAGCTGTGGTCTGCCCAGATAATGATTTGACCACCCTTTACCCCATTACTGTAACCTCCAGTTTCTTTAAAAACCCCCTCCCAGTTTTAATTTGTTGCTTCACTTTGCTAGAAGGTGAAGTCCATGTGCGTGAATAAACTTCCATCTTTTAATACTCACTGTGTGTCCTGTGTGGAATTATCTCTTGCTCTGTGGCCTAACAGATACCATTATAACATCCTTAATATAAAGCATGAGACCCTAAAATATACTCTGGAAGACATGTATAAAAAACTGTTAAGACTGGTTCCATGTCATCCCAGCCCCTGCAGCATTAGTACCTGCTGTTTAAGCTGCTGCACTAGGCGATCTTTCTCACGCTTTAGTGCAGCTACTTCCTCTTGGGTCTTTTTCTTAGAGGATGAAAGCTCCAACAGGGCTATATTGGCATCTTTTTCACTGATAGCAGCCAGGAGAGCTTCTTGCCTGCAAAAGAAAGAAAATGCCAACACTTTCATTTAATTCTCATAGCAATTCTTTTATCACTAGCCTCATTTTCAGGGTCATAACATTGAGGGCAGAGCATTTATATGACTTGCTCAAATTTACTTCTAATATAAATGGTGCAGCAGGAAACCTCAATTAGGTTTTCTGATTACACATGTCTTTACCATGTTATATTGCTATTTTAATAAAGAATCCCAATTACATGATGTTAAAATAAGCCAGCCATGGTAGGACAAATATTGCATGATCTCACCTACATGAAGTATCTAATAAAACAATCAAATTCATGGAATAAAAGAGTAAATAAGTGGTTGCCAAGGACTGCGGTACAGGGAAATGTGGAATTACTAATCAACAGGCACGATGTCTCAATTATGCAAGATGAATATATTCTAGAGATCTGCAGTACAACACTGTCTTATAGTTAACATCAAGAAGAGATTAAAATTATAAATATATATAGAATATTAATCCGCCATAAAGAAGTCACATCATTTTCCAGAAAACAGATGGATCTAGAGGCCATAATGTTAAGGGAAATAAACCAGACATAGAAACTTAAATATTGTATGGCTTCTCTAATAGAAGAAACCAAAAATATAAAAAAATAAAAGAGTAAAATAAGAAGAAATAGCAAGAAAGACAGAAGCAGACTTCTCTGAGAATTAGAAGAAGATCAAAGGAAGAAGGGGGCAGGAAGGGTAAAGACTGGGAATAGAGAAATAGAAAATGATCAAGAAATGATATATGTGTATGTATCTATGTATGTGTATACCAATTTTCCCCAAACTAAGGAAGAGATCATGTATCATAAACATACATTAATATAAATGTATATATTTAAGTTGGGCATAGAGATACACATCTGTAATTCCAGACACCTGCAAGACTAACTCAGGAGGATTATAAGTTTGAAGTCAGTCTGGACAATTTAATGAGACTATTTCAAAATAAAAAGTGAAAAGCATTGGGGATGTAGCTTAATAGTAAAAAGCCAAAGGGTTTGAACCCTAGTTCTGCGACAAACAAAATTATATTTTATACGTAATATATACTTATTACTTAAAAAACTATACACAGCATTCTTTCTTTTGTAATGCTAGGTAAGATCTCTTCCACACAGCTACAACCCTAAACCTATAATACCAAATAAGGTTTTTACTTTTTAGTTTAAAAAAGAAAAGATTTCCTAGGTATTGTTGTAGTTAAACTTGAAAAGGGAGCAAAATTAGTGACTTTTCTGTTTAGTAAGAATAATCCTGTCACCCATATACTTTCTCCATTTCACTCATTTCTCTGGTTAAGTACTATTGTATAGCTTCCAAACTATGACAATGACTATGAAAACATTTTCATGTACAGAGTATATAACAAACTGTAAACTACAGTAAAGTGGATTTAGAAACAAAGCCATATGTTCCTGGTGTACCCCAAATACTGGTAATTCTTTTTATCTCATTAATGGTTTAAGTTTACAGTTATAACTTTATTGGTAATAATCTGTATACTTTGAAACAGTAATTTAAGCTTCACAAATTCCTTGTGGTTTGGCTAACAACACTGTGGCTCATGTCCAGAAGGAAAAGGAGGTAGATTTAGAAGGGAAGTAGACATATAAAACTTACAAAATCATCAGAATAAAGTTAATGAACACATTTCACAGTCTAACATACATTCTTCAGTAATACATTTTTGTAATAAAACAGAATTGATTTATAGGACCTACATAAGTGGCTTGAGCTTTTGACCTGAGGAAATGCTTAACCTAAGAACACATAGTCCACACATTTAACTTTGCTTCTGTCTTTTGTTAAGATAACTGAGCTTCAACTGTAGCCACATGGAAGACTGCTAGTTAAGCCACAAAATGAGAAACTATCATCTGAATATTCCATAGGATATTCTTTATTTTAGATGAGTACTAAATTCTGAACAAGCAATACTAACAAATGGAGAATGCAGATCAAATCACATTGTAAGAATGATTTGTTCAACTACTCTGCAGCTGGAAGACAGAGAAGATCCTCCAGAATCCCTGTATTACCTTCCACTGTTTCTATACTCCATGGTAATTCTTTTTTTAAGGTTTTTTGAGACAGGGTCTCAATTTGTGGTTCAGGCTGGCCCTGAGCTCAGCCTCAAACTCCCAGCACAGCAATCCTCCTGCCTCTGCCTCCCAAGTGCTGAGATTACAGGCGTGAGCCAACACCTCCGCCTGGCACTGTGGCATGTGGTACTGATTGCTGCTGGGTGTGAGTCTCCACAACCAGTATTGTATGTGGTTAACCGGGGATTGAACCCGGGTCCTTGAACCACTGAGCTAAATCTCCGGCCTTCCATGGTACTTCTAAGGAATGGCAAATGGTCTACACCAGGAGGCTTAGGTCAACACCAAAGAGATAATGACAATCTAAATATAACCACTGATCACTTGGGAAAAAAATCTTAAGTGGTGAAATGAGCTTAAAAGGTGAAGGAGTTCAAGATGGCCTAACTATGCGTATTTTTCTCTTTGTTGTGGTCATCTGTTCCCTTTTGGGAAGCTTAGAGACTGACCAAACTGTAATGAAGTACACTTTCTCAGTGGCTACATTTCTGTGCACCAATGATCCAAATCACAAACTTAGCAGGCAAATAGCAGAAAAATGAATGAAATATAAATTAACTAGTTAAACTCAGTCATCAGCTCTTTTACTGAATAGGAAATACAAAGTTGAAGTGATATGAGTTCTATTCTGTGTTTTTAAGCATCACAGTATGAAATAGTAAAAATCATTCCATATTACAAACTCTTTCACACATGATATACTTGGGCACCTGTATGGCACAGTTAATGTCTGAGGTAAACGTCAACCCAAATTAGAATGTGACAATTTAGATTTAAAATTTCAAATGTTTAAGGAGGTGCCAATGTGGCATAATGAGTTTTTAGTAAGATATATAATTTGAGGTCTTTTATAATGTAATTTAAGTAGAGATTTTATATGCCATGTATATATACATACACACATATACATGCATACATACACACACAAACTTTAAAAACAGGAGAATGATAATATGCTATGTACTGCAAAGACTTGAGCTATGCCTTACAAATATGGCTCTTATACTCTAAAACATAATTCTTCTACAAAAATCTCTACTCATGATCATAGTTTTGTTCTTCCCATTTGAAAATTATAATCTTTATATCCATTTCTACATGTATATGTGCCAAAAAGGGTAACTCACAGTCAACAGAATAAAAAATTTTTATTATATATCATATATTTTATCATAAATTCTGGATAATGGCAGTATCTTCTGGGTTTATTAGCTTTTATTTCTGAAAAGAGTTAAAGATAGTACTGTGCTTTTGGTTATAATTTTGGTAAATTTTAAGTAGCTATTATTGGAACTGAGAGAAAACTTCAATAAACCTCTAGCTTCATATGCTTTTATCGTCAGTTTTTGAGGTCACATGGCAAAGTAATATATTCCCATTAGCGTTGGTAACGATAACACCTCTGAGGTATGGGTCATGATGGTAATGGTTGCATAAGGTGTTTTTTAAGAAGTTCAAACCATTGGAAACCACTGATCCTTAAGAGTGAACTTTTTATCACACAGCTAAAACTACCCTCACAGAATGCTACTGTCGCCATTTTCCTATGAAGACCCATTAAGTTTTATTATGCATGTGCAAACCACTTACTTCACTTTTCTTTACTTCCAATGACCTTTCTCAGTGCCTCTGATCACCCTGCTTCTTTCTGAAATAAACACCCCCCCCAAATTCTACCCTTTGGGAAGCAGATTTGAGACTTAGGGCTTCCTCATGTTTGGCTGCCTCTTGAATGAACTCTTTCTCTTTTGTAAAACTTGTTCATAGTGATTGGCATAGTGTGCAGTGGGTAAATAGGCTTTGTTTGGTAACACTATGGGGGATAAAAACCTCCAGAAAACATTTTGGGAAGAAAGACAAGGACGTGAAAGCTAGTAATGTAATAGGCATACCTTTGAGGGAATAAGAAAAATTGCTGTTTCCCATTATATCTGATAGAAAACACTATATGATAGGTTGAACTTACATAGTTAAGTTTTATACAGTACACTCAGAAGTGACTAAGCTCAAAACTGAAGAATACTTGGTTTTTTTTAGAAGTAATGGAATTTAGGATATTTAAAAACTGTGAAAAGAAACTTATTTTAGTAGCTGCCTACTCCATACTTCTTTATAAAATGATATTTTTTATAAGGGTAATACACATTCAATATTTCGTTTCAGAAAAAAATGAAAGTCACAGAAAACTATAAAGAAGAAAATAAAAATTACCACAGGTAATTTGTTTTCAATCAGTCAATGGCTTGTGATCTAGAAGTCATCATTTGAATACTGATATGAATATTTCAAAGAAACCGAACCTTAATAGAGGTTAAGCATTAACTAAGAGCAGCCTCATATAGGTTCACAGAAAAGGGAAACCTGCCAATATACATTCTGGCTTCATTTACCATGAGCCCTAAGGGAGTAACATGAGTACATAAAATGTGAAAGGTAATACATGTATGCCTTAAGTCCAGAGCAAAATAAAAACTTCAGTGCTCTTCTTGCCAAATTCTTGTTTTGTTCTTGTCTTTTCCTCAGTTAGAGCGAGAGTGAAAGAGTGAGAGAGCGAGCGAGAGAGAGAAAGAGAAGAGAAGAAAAGAAAAGAAAATGAGGACATGAAGCTTTTCAAAGTGATTAGTAAGTAATTCCCTCTCCATTACATGATGAACATGTCTTATGACTGGCATAATGAATAGGTAGCAGAATTCCAACTTTAAGTCATCAGAGTAGCCTGTTCACTCAATCCCTAGTGCTTTAAACAACCAGACCAGTTGAACCTGCCTTTTGACCTCAAACTCTAATAGAATCAAGATGTCTCTGAAAGTACTCTGCTTTGGCACTTGAGCTTCAGGAAGTAGTAAGACTACTCTTTTGTTCAATTTTCCCTTTTAGGCAAATTTCAGAAACTGGAGGCAAGTATCAAAGGAAAACGAAACTCAAAATTCTTTTGATAATTTCTGAAACCTTAAGAACACAGTATTAGCTCTGTAAAAGAGACTGTAATCAGTGTTGGAATGATGATGGTTAATAATCCAGGAGTGACTCCTAAAAGTGTATGGTTCACAGAAATGCATGACAGAAAAAGGAGTATGCATTAAGGGGTGTTATCAAGGTTTACTATTTCCTTTTTCAAGTAAAGGAAAGGTCAGATGAAAAAGGTCAGATGAAAATGAGAACAAGATTAGTCGCTTTGGCTACTTTAATGCCATGGACATGTAGTCATAGTTTAATTTATTCCAATTTAGGTTAAATCTGAATTCTAGATTCTCTAATTAACAGATTAAATAAACTTTTGATTGTGCTACTTTTTGATTCATTATTTAGACAATTGGTTATCCAGAGTGTGTAATGTTACCAGGATATGTATTCTACTCCTCTGTTTTTTCCTGAAGAAATTCGGATTATGATGTTCCTTTATTTCCCCTACAGAGGCTTCAGACTATGGCAGGTCCACTACCATAATTAAGCTCTGTGAAAACCACAGTCTGCGGGAGAGTGCATATGTGAAAAGTGAACTGAAGTGCATTTTTCTAACACTGGTCCCTGAACATCTCATTATGTCTTCTCTTGGTCACTGTTATTAGGATACCCACAAATGTCTTTACTATAAAATGTCAACACTAAATCAATTCCTTCCACCTCCACAAATTTCCCTTTCCATAGTAACAGAGCAATTACTTGGTCCACAGCCTGACAATATTTAGAAAATATGGTTTCTTTTTTGCTCGTCAGGGTCAATATTCAAGTTTTGTTGGGCTTCCTTTCCATAAGTATTTAGTGTATCCATTGTTTTCATATTCAAATGTATTCATATTAAAATTATGAGTATTAAACTAGTGTATAAATTTTTTGGTGTATAGGGCCATATCTTATCCTACTCATATAAGATCTTAACCTAATAGGTACTAAGTACATTTCAACCAAGTAACTAAAAACTAGTCTATGCTAGAAGTAAAATCTTGGTCTACTGTCTCTTAATTAAGGTGAGGAAGCTCCTTTACCCAAACACAAGAGGGAAGATGCAAGCAGGATGATTGTTAGTATTTCTTAATTTAGATACAACAAAGATATTTGGAAGCCGAATCAATTTTGCTCAATGCATAAATTATTAATTGATCCCAGAAAACAAACACGTGTCTGCATTATAAGCTCATCGAAAGGTACTGCTATGTTCATTCTTCTTTTTCCCATCTTTTATTATGCAAGTATGACACTGGGGCTTTAGCCCAGGGCACTCTACCACTGAGATATATCCCTAATTCTTATTTTGAGAAAGGCTCTCATAAGTTGCCTAGAATGGCCTTGAAAATGTGACCCTATTGCCTGTGATCTCCTCAGCAGATAGCACTACAGACATGTGCTGATCTTTCAAAGAAGAAACTTTTTTGAAGATGTCCAAGTATATCAGTTTTCCCAAAATCCACTTAAGAAATTACTCCAGGGCCGGGGATTTAGCTCAGTGGTTCCGGTGCCTGTCTTGCAAGCGCAAGGACCCGGGTTCGATCCCCGGTAACCACATACCTATACTGGGTGTGGAGACCCACACCCAGCAGCAACCAGTACCACGTACCACAGTGCCGGGCGGGGTGGCTCACGCCTGTAATCCCAGCACTCGGAAGGCAGAGGCCAGGAGGATTGCTGTGATGAGTTTGAGGCTGAGCTCAGGGCCAGCCTGAACTACAAAAAAAATCGAGACCCTGTCTCAAAAAACCTAAAAAAAAAAAAAAGAAAAAAAAGAAATTACTCCATTCAGGGCCGGGGAGTTAGTTCAGTGGTTAAAAAAAAAGAAATTACTCCAGTTATATTCAATATTTTATTAACAAGAAAAGCACTCTTTAAAAAATACATAAACAAAAATAAAAGAACAGGAAACAAGTAATTTAGTTACTAAGGATACAAATACTGAGGAAATGTTATAAAACAATGTAAAAATAGAATCCCATGCACTAGCATCAGAAGCTTTCAAAAGCTGTATTAAGGAAATTACAAAGCCAACAACTAAGAAATTTAACAACTTTCTAGTTCATTTTTATGTGCGGAGTTGCAAGTCTAGAAGCTGCTTTACTTTTTTTTTGAGACAGAGTCTCGCTTTTGTAGTTCAGGCTGGCCCTGAGCTCAGCCTCCAACTCACATCACAGCAATCCTCCTACCTCTGCCTCCTGAGTGCTGGGATTACAGGCGTGAGCCACCACGCCCGGCACTGTGGTATGTGGTACTGGTCGCTGTTGGGTGTGAGTCTCCACGCCCAGTATTGTTGTGTGGTTACCAGGGATCGAACCCGGACCCTTGAGCTTGCAAGACAAGCGTTGGAACCACTGAGCTATATCCCCGGACCATGCTTTATTTATTTACTAGACTTTGACCTGATGTTTAGAATCCTAGTATCACAAAACATGATACAAGTTATCAGATATTAATATGTAGAGTTGGTCCTTATACCTAGATACCACAATACATTTTAATAAGCTCTTTTTACTTCTACAGATGATATTCATATGTCAAAACATTTGAAAATTTCTTCTGTGTTAAAAACAAAGTAAAACTGCCAGGGATTTAGCTCAATGGTTCCAGCACCTGCCTCGTAAATGCAAGGTTCCAAGTTTGATCCCTGGTACCAAAAACAAACAAAAAACCCAAAGCAAAACAAATCAAACTTTAGTATTCTTTCAAGAAAACATGAGTCATCTACTTTAAATTCACACGTGGACAATAAATATATGTATACAGATTCCTTTAATATAATATAAAGTTTATGACAAAACATTTTGATAGAAAACAAGCAACAAAAGTTCAGTTGACTAAGAGCCTACTGCGGTTTGAGTATTTGTTCTTCTCCAGAGGCATGCTGAATTTAAAAAATCAGCTAGGTTATTACAAAGAATAAATATGAAGGGACAGTCAGAGTAAGATATGGGTGAAAGGGTGTCCAGTTTTCTGCCCTTTCTCTGTGCACCATACTCTAAGAAACCATACTTTAGATGTTTGGCTATCCAGAAGCTCCTCATACTGAAACCAATTAATTAATTGTTATGCTAGGGGTAGAACTCAGGGCCTTTAGCACATGAGGTAATTGCTGTACCACTGAGCTCCATCTCACTACCATCCTGGAATTTAGTTGTCATTCTAACATCCTTACAAAGTGGCACCGTTACGAGCTGATTAGGCCAAGGGCACTTTACTCGCTTGAATGGATTTTACTCTTATGGAGCTGACTCCTTAAAAAAGGATGAGTCCCTTTCTCTTTTGTCCCCCTTCTTACTCTCTGCCCTCTCACCATGGGATGATGCAGCAGTAAGGGCCTCACAAAATGCTGACCCCTTGACCTTGGACTTCCAGCATCCAGAGAATGAGTAAGAAAATTTCTGTTCATTATAAACTTCCCAGTCTGTGCACAAAATGGACTAAGAGAGTAAGTCCATCATTTGTTCACTACAAAGCCATAGTTGTTTCTGGTGAGTGTAGAAATATTTCTAGGATTCACTTATTTCTAGAAAAGACTAATGAAAATAAAATGTCTTATTTGATTTAAAATGACTGTTCAGGTTTTACCATGTTACAATAATTGACCCTCTTTTCAAATGGAAACATGCCTCCATTTTACCATAAAGTTACTATGGGTTCTCTTTTTTCTTTTCTTTTTTTTTTCAGACAGGATCTCACTTTTGTAGTTCAGGCTGACCCTGAGCTCAACCTTGAACTCACAGCAGTCTTCCTGCGGCTGCCTCCCAAGGGCTGGGATTACAGGTGTGAGCCACCATGGCCAGCACTGTGGTATGTGGTTCTGATTGCTGATGGCCTGAGTCTCCACACCCAGCACTGTTGTATGTGGTTTTCATGGATCAAAACTGGGTCCTTGTACTTGCAAGGCAGGTGCTGGAACTAGAGCTAAACCCTAGGCCCTATGGTATCTCTTTTCTATTTCCTGGTCAAAATTTTTAGTCCTCCAATATACTAATGACATTTTTGGTTTCCTGATTTCAAGGTAGCAGAGTAAGGACCTACCAGATTTCTCCTCCTTCAAAAAATCAATTTCAAATATTAGGATAACAAAAAATAGAAAACAATTATCTTTGTTACACAACACATATTGAATAATAATAATAACAACAGTAACAAGTGAGAAAACGGATAAGGAAATTATAAGTTACTTGTTACATGAAAAGCAATCTAGAATGCCTGTACAAGGGAAAGAGCCATCTGTGGAAGGGAAGTAGACTTGTAGTGCAAAACCTGAGAAAGGCTCAAGAATGCTTAGGTCTATAGTGGTAGGAATCAATATAGCTTATAATGTTGTATCAGATTTACATTACAATGGTAGTTCTCAAACATGAAAGAACTTTTTCAAAAACGCAATCTGTGGTATATTCCTGATCTGAATCTGAATTTCTGGGACAAACCTCTACAATTTGAAAAATACCTCCAGATAATTTGAGACTCACTCATTTATAGGAAGATGAACTAATTTAAAAGATCAACAGTGAAAAATATTAGCTATCTTTGATTTCCTATGTTCTTATCAAGAGAGAATTTTTAACATTTGAATTTACTCTTCCAAATTAAGTGCACAAAAACTTCCAATTCCATAGTGAAAATGGACAAAGTTAAACCCTTACATCCTGATGCTGCTGCAGATACTTATAAAATGACTATTACTGGATTCCAGAAATATTATGTAAAGATTTTACATCTGCCTCTATTCCACAGATATATTACAATATCTATAACATCTTGTAATATTTACAAGGGCATATTTCTTATCTTTGTGAAAAGGGCTATCGTAAGATAGACAAACTTAGGATCTCTGTTCTCTATATTTTGCCTTTAAACATTTTAAAATTCTTAAAAATTTATTTTTATCATTACATGTCTGTATTATATAACGTTTCAATGCATCATGGAGTATGTATGTACATATGGTATATGTACATAAAACACTAGAAAAGCAAGGGAGTTTCTGTTGGGGATTTACTTAAATCCATTCAAAATACCCAGTATGTTTGTCTTAAACTCACAGATAAGTGTTAGAGTTCCAGGGGAAGGATTAGGGGTGCATGAGTGAACAAAACTTAATCTGTATCCAAGGGATGAAGCTAAGTGGTAGGTTTGCAGTAACATCTGAGGATGGTTTGCATGAAAATATTTACAGGGGTCTTTTCTTATTTATTTATTTAGGTTTTTTGATATTTACAGGGGTCTTTTCTTTTTTTTTTTTTTTAGGTTTTTGAGACAGGGTCTTCATTTTGTGGTTCAAGTTGGCCCTGAGCTCAGCCTTAAACTCACATCACAGCAATCCTCCTGCCTCTGCCTCCCGGGTGCTGGGATTACAGGCGTGAGCCACCACACCCAGCACTGTGGTATGTGGTACTGGTTGCTGCTGGGCGTGAGTTTCCACGCCCAGTATGTTATGTGGTTATCGGGGATCCAACCCAGGCCCTTGCGCTTGCAAGACAGGCGCTGGAACCACTGAGCTAACTCAGAGAATGCCTCCATTTACTTCAGCGATTAAGAATTACTGAAAGCTCTCAGCAATTAATTCCTACACTTTGTCACTGTCCCACTGTTTACCTAATCTTTTCCATTCTCAGTGGACAACATATCAGGATGAGTTTCCACACTATGCTACCTAGGAACTTGCTTGCTTTTCTTTAGTTCTTACTGCGTTCTAGGCCTGTTTGCTATGATATTTGCTAGAAGAATGCAAAGATGTCTTGGCATTCAGTTTTTTACTTCCTAGTACAATCAAAAGCTTACTGTGTTTTAGTCTCTAAAGACAGCCAGCATTATATGACATATTTAATCTATGGATTTGTAGTAAAGTGCATGAAAAAAATGTGGGGACTGTCTCAATGTGCATATATTCAAGATCTTCTTCAAGCTTTACATTAAACATAGAAAAGCAATAAGGTATACTAATGAGTGATTGTTGGGGTGTGTTAAGAACTGACTGTGACACAAGGGCTGCTGAGATTTTGGAGGTCATCAAAAATCCTATCATTCACCTTCTATAATGATTCAATAACATTATCAATTTGTTAGCAAAAATTATCAAACACTCCTCTCCACAGATTAAGAATAATCTGTTTATAATGGGGAAATTCTGTGGGGACAGGTCAATGACTATACTTGCATTAGGCAGATGAGTTATTATCATCAACTGGGATGATGAGTCTTCTTTGCATCCTCCCATCAGTTCTAGCAGCTTTTCAAATGCCAGACACAATTTAGAAAGAATCCTTACTATAGTTATCTGTCTTTTTCATTAGTGTAACTCCCTGCTTACAATGTTGGGTTTCTCAATTCCATATTATACATTTCTAATGAAAAATTTTCTTTTATCATAATGTTAACTATGTGGTGATACAGGGTGTTACAAGAAGTAATCTTTGTGTTAACCTACTCTGTATGATGAATGGCAAGGTGTGTGCATGTGTGCAAAAGTGTCAACAGGGATGTTATACCCATGTAAAACCACATTTTTAATACATAACATGTCACTGGGCATCACGGGGCGTAAAAATGCACCTATACCATACTTTTGCAATATAAGATTGTCATTTACCATAACAGAGGGCAGATGTAGCTAAGAGCAGTTGCAACTGGGGGACACAGAAACTCCTGTTATGCATTTGTGGCTTGCCACATTAAATTTTGTTTAAAAAAGAGCATCATGCTGAGGATATATATATATATCGGCCACACTTATTTTTTAGAAGTATTTTTTAACTGATGAATTACTAACTTTAATTTTATTAATCTTATTCTATTAAACAATGTATACTTAACAGGAAAATATCTACAAAATGAAGTGTTGAATTTTTAATATTTCTTGAATATTTATAAGCATCAATATTTTCAACAACTGTTTACAAAGTCTAAAAAAATAATAGAAATAGTTCCTATATGCACTACAATGAAAATACAAATAAAGTTCTACAAGAAATATAAACTTTGCTTCCGTTATCACACCTTAGGCAGTTTTCACACAGGAAAACAACATGTTGCATACATACATGCCACTTACACTGACAGCACATGCATTTTGCTTTCCTGTCTTTTTTGGTAGGACATACATATTATACTTTCAATTTAGAAACTATCTCAGAACTCAGCCATCAGGTCCTTATTCATGCAGTAATAAACCAAATGATGTTGCAAACAGACATACTGTTGCTCCTGTCTCCCAGAGAGATCCAAATGTGACATTTGACAGTTGGTTTGCTAGTTACCAACTGGTGTCACATTTACAAACAACACAGCCTGACCAGCGTAGGGACTGTGCACAAGAACAAAGCAGAAATTCCTAATGAAATGTTGCAAGTTCAAGACAGAGAATAGTAGAGTAAAATCTTTAGATATCAGACACATGTAACATTTGCCTAGTATGTGGAAAGGAAAACCAAATGGTGCCCCTGATGTGAACACTCCCTCACAATGATGGCAAGACTGACAGAGAAACCTTGACAAAACGAAGCCAGACAACAAAACCAAAGGTAGAATAAACGTTATTAGGGAGTTATGCAGCAATCCTGATGTCACTTGAAACACAAAGCATTGACCACTGGTTGTGTTTTACTCCACCCTAAACATGTGTAGTACACCTTCATAGTTTAGAAAGAAAATAACAAGTTTAAAATACCACAGAGGGATTTTTCTTGGACAACTGGGACAGGAATTTATATAAGATCACTTTCAACAGAGGAAGAACAAGCCAGGCGTGGAAGTGCACACATGGTTAAGCATAAAAAGGTGGGAAATGTAGGATTTTTTGATAGAAGTGTTTTTTTAAAAAAGTAAAACATGCTTGAAGCCAGGGATTTAGCTTAGTGGTTCCAGCACCTGTCTTGCAAGCGCAAGAACCCGGGTTCGATCCCTGGTAACCACATACAATCACGCCCAGCAGCAACCAGTACCACATACCACAGTGCCAGGTGTGGTGGCTCATGCCTGTAATCCCAGCACTCGGGAGGCAGAGGCAGGACTGCTATGATGTGAGTTTGAGGCTGCGCTCAGTGCCAGCCTGAACTACAAAGCGAGACTCTGTCTCAAAAAACTTAAAAAAAAAAAAAAGCTTAAAATAATAAAGCACACATTTACTCCTTGAAGATACAGGAAAATGACAATAAAAATATTATTTCAGGACCTATGGTGTACGTCAGTGATAGAGTATTTGCCTAACATTCATGAGGCCTGAAGTTCAATCTCCAGGACCTCAAAAGAAATAAAATTTCAAAACAAGTTTAATAATTTTACTAATCTAAACTAAATTTTTAAATAACATTAAACATTTTTGCTTATTTTTTTAATAAGAGCAATAATGACTTTAATACAGAAACTGACACTACTGGTAATACTGTATATAGGGCTTCTAGATCTCTTTCTCCACTTGACTAAATATTTTATCTCACTTTAATGCCCCTACTGATTTTATGTAATGACCATATGATGTTTTTCCCATTTCTGAAAGCTGACCAAGGACATGGACTTAATCATATCCATCTTTAATTCAGCTAATCTGTAATGTAACTATAGTGCCTTATTAGTGTCTTCCTCATTGGGCTAATTCAGTTTTCCAGTCTATCTCAGGCTAGTTAGCTCAGCTGATTAGGGCCAACTATACATTAGAGAGACCAGACAGTTTCTCCTGGTATTTTCAGTCTGCCCAGTAGCCCAGATTTAACCTCTAGCACAAACATAATTATACTCCAAGTCAGCATTTCTCCCAAATGCCTCCCAAGGAAATGCAGTAAGAGATAGTAACAAATGCCCTATTTAAAAAGATGTGAATGGTCAAATATATCTCATATTTGGGAAATACTCATCCTAACAGCACTGCTGTAAAACACAGATGAGCTTAAAGCAAGTTTTGGGAAACTATGTTCTGGGGCCAGCTCTGACCCACTCCCTATTTATGTGCAGCCTAAGAGTGGAGAAAAATTTAATACTTTTCAATGGTTGGAAAACTTAAAATATTTATATGACAATACAATATATAATATTTTGTGAAATTAAAAATATAATAATCAAAAAGTTTTAAAGGAAGGACAAGGACTTAGGTCTAGTGGTACCATGCCTACCTTGAAAACACAAAGGCCCAAGTTTGATTCCTGGTACCACCAAAAAAGAGAAAAAGTTTTAACGAAAAACAAACATGCTTATTTATTTACATTTATTTTTGGTCTGCTTTTGTATTACAACAGATTTGATTACTTGTGACAAAGACTGAATGGTCCAGAAGGCCCAATAAATTTATCATCTGGTCCTTTGCAGAAAAATCTGCTATCCCGATAGCATAAAACATTTTCCAAACTTCACTGTATGTAGAATTCCATTTTCAAGTGAAACATCTATTAGCACCTTAAGGGACAGTAGTACTCCAAAAAGCAATTTGGAAACTGGTGATTTAAGGATAAACCAATGGATCCTCAAAAGAATGAGAAAGAGATGATGAATGTACAAAGGTAAAAATGTACTATTATTAACTAGCATTATTACACAGGGCCAGATACCACACAATGGAGTAAGTGATTCAATTCTTACTACAACCCCATAATTTTGAAAGAAGATATTTCATCAGCAGGCCTGAGTTAAACATGGAACTGGGCCAGGGATTTGGCTCAGTGGTTCTGGCGCCTGTCTTGCAAGCACAAGGGCCGAGGTTCAATCCCTGGTAACCACATACCATACTGGGCATGGAGACTCACACCCAGCAGCAACCAGTACCCAGATACCACAGTGCCGGGCGTGGTGGCTCATGCCTGTAATCCCAGCACTCAGGAGGCAGAGGCAGGAGGTGATATGAGTTTGAGGTTGAGCTCAGGTCCAGCCTGAACTACAAAGCGAGACTCTGTCTCAAAAAACAAAAAAAAAAAGTGAACATGGTACTAATCAGCATAAAGATAACTGAAATTATAGGAGTACAGGAGATTAGCAAGAAAAAAAGGAGAGGGCACAACCTTGGTAGATAAGAAATTTGTAAAGAAGAGGAGAATAGTCTTAAAGGTAACAGAAAAAACAGAGAGAGCTATCTCTTGAAGTCAAAGAAAATTTTGACAAATGAGATGGTCAAGACAAAGAATGCAAAATTTCAATGGGACTTAGCTTTTAGAAAGTTTAGTAGTTGCTTTGGAAAGCAGTTGCGGTGCTGACAGCAGAAGCCATACCAAAAAGGAAGGGGAAGTAAATAGCAGTGAAAAAAGTGGAAAGACATCTAAAGTCAGTCTTTTAGGATCCTACCGAAAAGAACTGGAACCAGATGCTGTTAGCACAACATGCGGGATTACAGATGAAAATCACTGTTGGATTTTGTTCTATTACATTATTTCCAGGTGGACTGCCAGGCTATGTTTACACATTTTTAATGAGACAAAACTTTAGCTGTCCCAAAGCAACCTATGCTGGCTTGGATAATCATTATGAACTTTCAGAAACTACTTTGTAAAACTGATCCTCAACGCTGTCCCTATGTTAAATTTATTCATGTTACCAAATAATTGTCCTTTGGATATTTGGAAACATTATTATGTCTCATTAGTGCAACATAACTGTATCTCAAAAATTTGACCAAGGTACTGTGACTTAATTTAGTTCTTCCTTAAGCTCACGTATACTGAATAAAAGTCTTATTGAACAACTTACATTATACTCTACGTTACTGAAAAAGTATGACATAATGAAGTCTATTAAGCACTATGAGTCCTGCAAGGCACTAATATGAGGCTTTCTGAAACTTGGGAAGTAGGGGCAATTTCAGGATGTTGTGTGTTGGGTTAAAACTGGAGGTTAATGGATCAATGGATCCTTGATGAATACACTGTACTAAGTGGCTATCAACTATCAAACCACAAGGAAAACAGAAGAACTGTTTGATTCTAAAAGATTATTTGTGAAGAGCACTTAAAAGACAAATTGGAAAATAAGCCCTCTCCAATTCAACTGGTTAATTATATCTACCTGGAAGTTCCTTCTTTTATACTTCATTAATAATGCTGCTTCACTACAACAGAATTTTATAATTCAAGGATTTAAGTCTTTGGAGACTAGAAATTACGCTAGTCTAGACATTTTTGTTGAAAATGAAGAACATACATTTATTTTATAAATAATATGTGTTAAAGAGAATAAAAGGACAAGGCACAAACTGGCAGAAAGTATTTGTAGAAGACATATTAAATAAATAAAGACTATTACCCAAAATATGCTTAAAAAGAATGTTTAAAGAAATCAATAAAAAGAAATAAGCTGATTAAAAAATGCACCAAATACATACATATATATGTGTGTGTGTATGCATATATATGTGTATGCATATATATATGTGTGTGTGTATATGTGTGTGTGTGTGTGTGTGTGTGTGTGTGTGTGTGTGTGTGTGTGTACACACACACAGAGGAACACAGGAAAACAAGGCAACAAAAGACCTCTAGATTTCCAAGGCAGATCTAGTGGGCACCAATAGTGAGGAAAGCAAATTCATGGTAGTAGAACTCTATGAATTGTTTAAAGAACAGATGAAGGGTCAGGGGTCTGGTGCAAGTGGTACATTGCCTACCTTGGAAGCACAAGGGCCTGAGTTTGATCCCTGGTACCACAAAAAACAAAACAAACAAACAAACAAACAAACAAAAAAAAAACAGATGAAGGAACTTGGCAAGGTCAAAGAGGTAATGCCCCAAAAGTTTATGGAATTATCACTCAAAATATACAATGTGGACAGCGGAGAAACAAATGAAAAATTTAAAAAGCTGACCAAAATTGTTCAAAAACATGAATGACAAGTTAAACAAAAACACATAATCAATGAAAAAATATTAGAAGAAATATCACAAATAAAAAACTAAGAATTCAAAATTGCAGAAATGATCAATGTGAAGACAATGTCTTAAGTCAAAGACAAAACAGTAACTTATGACAAAGTTTTTAGGCCAAAAAATGAGAAAAGTGCAAGAAAAAAACCATTCAACAGCTATTAGACAACACTAAGAAGACCAACCTAAGGCTAACTGGAGTTAGAGAAAAACTTGAAGACTGCACAGATGGAATTACTTGTTTTTTAAGAGAAATAAGAGAAGATTACCCAAAATGAGAAAAAAAAAGCTCAACATATAAGTAAGCAAGGCTTCCAGAACATCAAATAACTATGATGGGACAAACTTATGAAGGTATCAGAGTTAAGTACCAAGATACACAACAAAAAATCAGCATTTTAAAAGCAGAGAAAAACATCACATATAAAGGTAACCTATTAGAATTCTAGCATACTTCTCAAAATAAATTTTAAGAGTAGGCGAGGTTAGAGTGAAGTATTTCAGGCACTAAAGCAAACAACTTGCAACCCAGACCAAAACCTCCAGCAAAACTTTCCTTCAAAACAGATGGAGAAATAAGGACATTTCATGAAAAAGAACTGAAGAGACCTATAAATACTAAAACAGTACTCCAGAAAATACTCAAGAATATCCTAGACAGAAATGATGAAATCAACAAAGCCAATAACCCAGATGGAATGAAAACATGAAGCAAGGCAATGGATAAACAACAAAAATGACAGAAAAGGAAAAACTACAACAGAGTATACATTTTTTTCTGCACACCATACTTTCTCCAAAATAGATCATGTAGTAGTTCACAAAGTCAGCTGGAAAGAATTGAAATCATCCTATGTTTAATATTAGACCACAGTACAAGGAAAATAGAGAATGAACCACAAAAGAAACCAAATAAAATTTATAAGCACTGGAAACATATCTCTTACCATGTACCAAACTAAAACAAAAATGGATCAAAGATCTATACATTACAACAGGAACACTGAACCTCCTGAAAGATAAAATAGGTAAAATACATGAAATCACAGGTGCAGACAAGTACTTTCTAAATAAAACTTCAACTGCACAAGAGGTAACAGCAAACATCAACAAATAGGACTGCATCAAATTAAAAAGCTTCTGCATAGCGAAGGAATCAATTAGTAGAATGAGGACACAACTTCATTCTAATAGGAGTGAGGAAAAAAACTTTGTCAGCTTTTCCTCAGACAGAGGACTAATTTCTAGAATATGGAAAGAACTAAAAAAAATTAGATCACCTAAAATAAAAGACCCAATCAAGAAATGGGCCAGTGGGGGCCGGGGAGTTAGCTCAGTGGTTCCGGCGCCTGTCTCCCAAGCGCAAGGACCCGGGTTCGATTCCCTGGTAACCACATAACAATACTGGGTGTGGAGACCCACACCCAGCAGCAACCAGTACCACATACCACAGTGCCGGGCGTGGTGGCTCACGCCTGTAATCCCAGCACTCGGAGGCAGAGGCAGAAGGATTGTGATGTGAGTTTGAGGCTGAGCTCAGGGCCAGCCTGAACCACAAAGCGAGACCCTGTCTCCAAAAACCTTAAAAAAAAGAAATGGGCCAGTGAAATGAACAGACACTTCTCAGATAAAGTTCAACTGGCCAAGAAATACATGAAAAAATATTGAACAGCCCTGAACATTACAGAAATGCAAATTAATACAATTCTAAGATTTTACCTTACTCCAGAAAGAATGTCTATCAAGAAGTTCAAGAATAACAAATACTTGCAAGGCTGTGGGGAAAAGAAACTCTTCTACACTGTTGGATGGAATGTAATCTAGTACAACCAGTATGAAAATCAGTCTGGAGATTTCTCAACTGAAGTTAGAAATTTCATGATTCAGCTATTCCTCTTTTAGGTATTTTTACCAGAGAGCTAAAAACATCACAGTACAGTGATACATATACTTATGTTTATAGCAGCATATTCAGCAATTCCTAATAGCTGAATTACAGAGGCAGACAAATACCCATCAACAGATGAATGAATTAAGGAAATATGGAATCTACACACAACAGAATATTTCTTGGCTATAAAGAAAGTCAAATTCAAATCATTTGTAGAAAAATAGATGCATTTGGAAAATACAATGCTAAGTGAAATAAACCAGTCACACAAACTTAAATACTGTATGGCAGTGAGGATGAACCTTTTAGAGTGTTCAATGATATTGACAGCCCACCAGAGCATGTATGCTGTGTAGGTTCTCTGCCACTAGTATCTCTTATTTCAATTAGGCAACAGAAGGAAATAAAATACAAATGGGAAGGAGTCCAAAAGACTGAGGGTGAGGAGAAAACGGAATGGGAAGTAAGTAGAATTAAGATATACCATATATAGGAACCTAATAACCTCAATGAATGTAAACATTATATGTCATAAACATGCACTAAGGGGCCGGGGAGTTAGCTCAGTGGTTCCGGCGCCTGTCTCGCAAGCGCAAGGACCCAGGTTCGATTCCCCGGTAACCA
>PVIR01007796.1:0-59335 GCA_004026965.1 Petromus typicus | reverse complement strand
GGACTTAAGTGAAGTTTTTCAAAAGAAGTCACTCAAAGGCTAGGGATTTAGCTCAGTGATTCTAACACCTTCCTTGTAAGAATAAGGTCCAGAATTTGACACCTGGTACAAAGAAAAAAGTTATTCAAATGGAAAAATTTGCATGAAAAAAATTTCAATTTGATAGGGAAATACAAATAAAAACTGTAGTAAGATATCACTTTGCAATACTCAGGGAAGCTATTGTCCAAAAGGCAAAGAATAATAAAATGTTGGGAAGGATGAACAGAAAATGAAAATCTTGTACTCTGTGCAGTATAAATTATTTTAGCCATTGCTGTAATAAGAATGTAGTTTTTCCTAAATGTTTTTCACAGATGGCTTTTATCAGGATGAGATAAGGACCTTAGGCTCCAATTTTCTGTATTTTTTTTTTTAATAATGAATGTAGTACTTTGTCAGATCTTTTTTCTGCATCTATTGAGATGATCATATTATTTTTATTCTTGACTCTGCTAATACAAATATGCTTGACTTATATATGTTGAACCATCCCTGCATTCTTGGGATAGATGTGTATGATCTTCATGATAATCTTTTGCATTATGCTTTCCAGTATCTTATGGATATTGGCCTATAGTTCTATCTTTATGTTTTTTAATTAATTGAGACAGGGTCTGGCTTTGTAGTTCAGGCTGGCCCTGAGCTCTTTATGTAGCCCAGGAAAGCCTGGAACTCACAACAATCCTCCTGCCTCTGCCTCTGAGCAGCTGAGATTATAGGAATGAGCCATCATGCCTGGCCTTGTGGTATGTGGTACTGGGAATCAAACTGGGGACCTTGCATTTCAAGGAAGACACTAGAAACATTGAGCTAAATCCTGTGCCCTGGTAGTTCTTTTTTGGTTGAATGCTTCTCTGCTTTTGGAATTTGGGTAATGCTTGCTCTCCGGAATGACTTTAGGAATGCTATATCCCTTTTAATTTCATTAAAGCGCTAGAGAAGTACCAGCCTTAGGGCTTCTCTAAATTCTTTGTAGAATTCAACAGTGAACCCATAAGGACCTGGGATTTTATTTGTTGCTTTTAATTTCTTAATTACATTTTCAATTTTATTGAGTCATTTTGGCTTATTTAGAGTTTTTATATCTTCTTGCTTCAGATTGGGTGGTACATGTGCATCTAGGAATCTAACCATTTATTCTATGTATTTCAATCTTATTAGAAAACAGATTATCCAAGTAGGTATTCATGATCTTCTGAATTCTGCACTATCTGTTGTAAACTCACCATTTCATCCCATATTGCATGGATTGGAGCCTATCTTCCTTTCTTCTTCCTTCCCTTCTTCTTTCTTTCCTTCTTTCTATTTTCTTTCTTTCTTTCCATCTTTCTTTGTTTGTTTCTTTCTTTCTAGATAAGTTTGGATAAAGGTTGTTTAATTTTATTTAATCTTTCATAAAACCAACTCTACAATTAATTGATTTTTTTGTATACTCTTAGTCTTAATTGCATTAATTTCAGCTGTGATCTTTATAAAATTTCCTCCTTGTATGAGCTATGGGTTTGTCTTGCTCTTCTTTTTCTAGAAACTTGAAGTTCTGCATTATGTTGTTTATTTTGTTGACAATCATATTTGCACCAAATTATATATAACAAGTATTAATGGGCCAGAGATTTGGCTTAGTGTTTTCGGCACCTGCCTTGCAAGTGCAAGGGCCTGAGTTTGATCCTCGGTAAGGTAACCACATACAACAATGCTGGGCATGAAGACTCATGCCCACAATCAATCAGAACCACGTAGCACAGGGCTGGGAGTGATGGCTCATGCTTTTAATTCCAACACTTGGAAGACAAAGGCAGGAGGACTGCTGTGAGTACAAGGTTGAGTGAGCTCAGGACCAGCCTGAACTACAAAAAGTGAGATCCTATCTCAAAACAAACAAACAAAAACAAGTATTAAGGGACATGATAAAATAACTAAGTACTAATGCAATCATAGTGGGGGACCTTAATACCCCATTGTCACAAATAGACATTAACTAGACAAAAAAAAAATCAACAATGAAAGTATTGAACTGAACTCTTCAACTAATCCTCATTATTACACATTCTCAGGTGCGTTGGACCCTTCTCCAGAAGAGACAACTACTTCATAGAGCATGCTTAAGTAAATGCAAAGGAACTGAAGTTATCTCATGAGTATGCATGGATCAAAGCACAATGAAATTAGAGTTCAATAGCAAAAGAAACCATAAGAACTTCATAAACATATGGAAAATAAATAACACCCTCCCAAATAACCAATGAGACACCACTGAAATTAAAGTGAAAACTAGACGGTTTCTATAATTAAATGATAACAGCAATACAATATACCAGAATTTGTGGGACATAATGAGATTAGTCCTATGTGGGAAATTCACAGCAGAAAATGCCCATATTAAATTTTTCCTAAGTGTAAAATAAAGTTAACATTAGTTCATAAATCTCTCACTGAATGAATATGCATAGCATTTGCACTCAGTGATTGGAGGAGCACAAAGCACTGTTATGCCCAGGGTAGCAACCTTCACCATAGGCAAGTTATGGAATCAGATCACGTGTGTACAATGGATAAATGGATAAGAAACAATATAGTACAGGTATTTTTAAGCCTTAAAAAGTAAATTCTGTAATTTATGACAACATAGATGGGATTGAAGAATATCAAGCTGAGTAAGAAAGTACACCATGTTCTCATTTACATAAAGAATATCAAATAAAATGTTTAAATTTCTTGTGCGAGACAAAACAAAGCAAGTATGTATAACTGTATTTGCTTTCAATCATTTTATTATAAATATTCAATATGTTGAATTCAAAAGGAAATGGGTCAGTTTCTTAAAACCTCTTCAAAAATTCCACTTTTGATCTTCCCTTTTTTACCCTTTTAGAAATTTCATATATAGCTTATAGATTTGCAATAACATATAATCTTTAAAAGCATCTCACTTTGATAAGATAATTGAAATATAAAAGTTGAATTTAAAAAATGCAAAATGCAATTTAACATTTCCATATCATATCAAATCATATTTTCTTCAAACCAGGATTCTGAAGTGGAGAACTGGGCAGTGACACATTAACTTGCCCCTTCTCTTCTTCTGTGACATGCATATAGAGCCTTGACTCAGACACTAAGTAAATTAGATTGATTTAAAAAAAGCCAAGGTGCTTTAATACTGGAGCTACAAGGATTCTACTATAAATAGTACTTTAAAGCAGATATTCAGAAGATATACCTCTCTCATTTCCATTTATTGCTCTTTAACTGAATGTATCCAAACCAACTTATCATAATTACTGAGCTTTTTTTTTTCCCTTGGGAATGATGCTCTTGGCTGGTTACACTAGAAATGGACAGCCCTGGCTGTCCCACACCATCCATTCAGTCCACGCATCATGTCCAGAGCAAAGGCCAGTCCATGTTACTTCTGTTCTTCCTTCTCTGGCTACAAATAATTTTTTCCTTCACAATTCTTTAGTGAGAGTCACCCCTTTCTGGCATGAACATAAGTACCTCTACCAAATTCCTGAAAGCAGATGTTCCACTCTTCCAAAAACTCCTTTCTGTGTGCAAGGCTGTGACTATGAGTTTATGTATTCAGCTTACATCCAGCAAAGGATCAGTGTGCCCATCTCTCCTTGTGTAGGAATACCTTAGGTATCTGAGCATATCCCTCAGGAAAGGGAAAGATAACACATCTGAAATTCTGCTGATTGGCCTTAAACTCAAATATTATTAATCTGTTCAATTCTTTCATTTATGTTTTTACAAAACCTCTATAATTACTATTTAAAATATTTGTACAATGGCAGTGCATATCACAGAACTTTTTAAAATTATCCCTGGAAATACTTTGATGGTCCGTTTAACTGCAAATTATCCTGTGTTAGTCTAGTATACTTCACTCCCTCTGAAGTAGGGTGCTTAATCATCTCTTTCAGTTTGTGGTCTTTTATTGAATTTAAACAAATTGGTGAAATAAAGTGACTTGATGAGTAATCAGCATTCCTATCATGAAACAACAAAATATCACTTTAATTTTTCTTTTATTTTACATTTCATACAAAGACAAAAAATTAAACAGAAATGCACGCATAGTCCTATTGGTGATAGTACTTAGATATTCACAAAACCAAGCTTAGTAGATCACTGTCTTTATATATGAAGTACAGATTGCATTCTTTTAAGACTTTATTTTGTTCATTTGACTTATTTGGATAAGTTTAACATTGAATAGCAGTCATTCTTTTTCTCTCTGTAAATATTTACTATTTATTTAGCTCCATTTTATAACTTAATTTTCTTTTATAGTTGGAAGAAATGTTAGTAATTTCAAAGGGAGAAAGCACCAATAACACACCTAATATTTTTAACAGTGCTCAGGCTGTTGTATTACAGATAATCAGATATGCTTGTTTCTTGCAAGACCTGAGTTGTTACTAAATTATCTGCAATATAAGAAAAGCAGCATGATACACTTAAATTATAATTAACTGGATGCAAGTTGAATGGCTTTGAGTACTCTCAAATGAATTTGTTTCAAATAACATATTTTTTTATTACTTCAAATACTGTACTTTCCTTTCCATGATTATTATAAGTATTTAAGGAAAAAAAGGAAAAGTTGTATTTGTAGATTTCAGTCTAATTTAGAAGAAATTAGCAGCATTTTAATAATGAAATGTGGAAACATTTAAAACTCTAAAATGTCTGTCTTTTAAAACAGTTATTTTTTTCAAATTACAGAAAAAAGTAGTTTAGTGTAGGAATTTTTATGAAATGAGAGTAAAATTAGAGAAAATTTATAATAATAATATTTTCAGAAATAGGTTGTTAGTTCTTCAACTGAACTCTTGAGTTATATAGTGTTGTATTACCCCATAGGCAAAAATCTCTGTAGAAATATTGCACTGTAAGCAATAATTTCTTCTGTTCAGCATAGTTTAGTGATTTTAAAACTGTTTTGTGTGAGTTCCAGGGAAAAAAAGTAGAATATATATTGACACATTGCAGTTGCAATTTTAACGCTTGAAAAAAATAAAAAATATAGAATGAATAAAGTTAGAATGTATGTTTTTCTCTATTTCAAGAGAAGTATATGTGGTTATATTTTGAATAGTAACTATTACCTAATTCACTAGAAGTGTGCACCTAGTTATCCATGTGAATTTTTGCAAATAATACTTTCCTCTTTAAGTAATTAAAGTTTCTTGAAGAAATGAATATCTCTACTTGGATTTTCATCCTTTTAATTAGAAAAGGAAATCATGAGTCCATACTGAAAGATAAAAGAAGAAGTTAAAAATTCATTATATTTCAGGAATATTCTTCATAGTTAGTGGATTCAATATGCTCCAAGTTCTTCTAGTCTTTACAGTTTTATAATTCTGTACATTTCTGTTTTCACGAGTATTATGTCAGCAAAAATTTTTCTTATAGGCTGTTGTTTAGCTTCAACTTAGGAAAAAAAAATCTCACATTTTAAAAATTAACTTCTACCATGTGCTATTCTAAGTGAAAATAATCATTATGCAAAAATATTTTTATAATAAATTTCTCTCATACCTTCTTTTATTAATATTCAGTTTTGTTCCTATTCTTAAAAATAATTCTAACTTGTGACAACAATAGATCTTTCAATTTTCCCATAATCAACAATCTCACCACCTTTCTGGAAGTCTACTGTAGTCTTATTGGATTTTCTAATGATGAGATAGTCTGTCATTGTTAAGCATTTGGAGATAAGATTTCTGCCTCTTAAATAACAATGAGAAAAGGAAGGTATATTGTGTCCTTTTGGTATCATTTACTATCATAACTGTCATTCTCTGAAAGGCAGTGAGGCAGAGATTCCAGATACAAAGCAGAACTGAACAATTGCTTTTCTGTATATTCTGAGGACAAAGCAATATAATTAAATTCTTGGGTGTTCATGTTGAGTCAAAAGGAAAAATCCAAACAATATTGATTTTAAAATCTTTTGACCTATGAAACAAAATTTCTTTCTTCTATAAATTCTTTTTTTAAATAATTGCTTTCAACAGGATATTTTATATATGCATCATGATCAAGACAACACTGAAAGTTTGTACCAGTATATGACACAACTTAATTCTTATTTTTTCGCATTTCCTTGCCCATCCCTACTCTTTCTCTCTATAAGTATTGTTTTCTTTTTTCTTTTTTAACATTGCATTTTATGATGCAATTTTACTGGCAAGCTCCCAAATTTTGTATTTTCTTTCCTTGTCATTTTAGTCATATTTAATGATAAATCCATTGTTAATTGGGAGAGACATATTTGTTTTCCTTTTATTTGAGCATTACAGTTTGACTTAATGTCAGTGAACATACAATTTAATAAAAATCATATTTAAAACTTTCTATTCAATAGCATCAAAAAAAAAAAGCTATTCTGAAATCTTCCTGGATGTTTTATTTATGTATTTAGCTCACCTTACTCTATCTTCTGTAAATATGAGCTAAGGGAAAAAAACAAAGGAGCTACTGTATATTAAACCCCATGGGTGTGATTTTTCAACACTATTCATATATATTACTATCCTAAAACAGCGAAATAAAGCAAAGTTTCATTGCAGATGATAATTTAGGGAAACTGTTAGGTGCTATCTATCAAAGGCAAACGATTCTTTTAAGTAACATTTACCATTAAAATGGCTATGTGTAATTTTAGGGTACCATTCTCTCTTGACTTATATTTAATCCTAAATATAAGTAGAATAACTGTTGAATTCAACTTAATGCCCACGTATGACCTGAACCAGTATACTTGTATTTTCTTGATTAAAATTAGTGTTTCTGCAATGGACTGAGCTATCTTTTACCTATGTTTCATTTTATTTTTGCCATTCTGAGACTTACTAACTTCCCCAACTAAGAAAGAAGAGTCATTTTTTTAGAATGTGTATTAATATATTAAATTTTGTTTCTTTTTGTCTGTCTTTCTTTTTAGATTTTTTGAAGTGAGGTCTCCTAATATAGTTCAGGCTGGCCTTGGATTCAGAAGGTAACCCAGATTGACTCAAACAGATGGGCATCCCTTCACCTCAACCTCCAGAGTGTCGGAATGACAAACGTGCACCAATACACCTGGTGCGACACTTACTTTTTAAATCACTTGTACTAAATGAGACAGTCTCTGAGGGAAACAGAGTTCACTGCGGGTTGCTGTTCTGCTTTCAGGCAACAGGGTCCCATTGATTAGCTGTCTGCAATGGCCACAGATAACTTCTTCCCACTCCACAAGGGAGGAGAGGATAAAAACAGTGTTTGCAATGATCACCAGGCCAGAGTAGAGGCTGTGATAAACCAAGGAAGGAGAAAATGAGTCACAAAGGTGTGGACTATCCCAGAAGAGATGAATACAAATGTAATGTGAACCATTTTCTTAAACTGAGACTTTCTTCCAAGTGTGAGGTAGCTGTATGCACAATTTTCTGAAGAAACTGCTTAGTAAAGGAAAAATTACAGTGTACTTCATTTTATAATGCTAATTGAAGAGATATGCCAAACAATATTACTAAGCAAGAATAACTATAAATATCTCCTCTCATCTAGTTAAAAGATCCAATACTCCCTCAAATATCACTTCATAACTGTCTTTGTTCCCAAAGCTCTTTTAAGACTTGAAGAATAAATTCAGTTTTCCTTAAATTCACTTCAATTTATCCCAGGTATAAAGTTTAACTGTGGCAGAAAATGTACTGTGATGTAAACTTCTGATCCTGTGCAGAAATCTCTATTTTTCTGAGGATCTAGTCCTTAATGTTATGCTTTTCTTTCTTTAGACATTTCCACCTTCAGTAGGTTATAAGCTTTCAAGGGTAGGGAGCATGACTTATTTATTTTAATAACTCCCAAGTCTACCATAATTACTGTCATATTTAAAAATTCAAGCTCTCAGCTAAGCAATGACACATGAAGTCAGAACCCTTGCTGCGATTTCTTTTTCAGATGGCTCAGTGCAGTGATTGAATGAAATTGAATATAAAGGCAGATGAAAGGTCACAGAAAGGAGAAGAAATCCAAAAAGCAACATTTCATCGTTCTCCCAGGCAGAAGACCTGTTGATCCGTATTTGCTCACTGTGCTACACAAAAAAAGGACTCCGCGGGACAGAAAGAACCTGCGCAATTATGTTAATGCACCCGGAGTGCTCGTTTCCCTGAGAAACTCCTCGCAGTGTTTCCTCCTTAGCGACTACTAGTAGAATATCCACTAGATGACGTGTGTAGGGACAGGTTTCAGACTTAGATTTTTCAAAACAATTCTAGAATATGTACATATAAATAATGAGTATTGAGCAGATGATATGCAAGTCTGATTATGGAATTCATTTGTGTTTCTTATACACCATATACATATCTTGAAGATAATTTTATACAATGCTTTCAACAATTCTACATGAAATAAGATTTCATAGTGTTGGGTTTTCCATGCTAGTAAAACTGTTCAAAACATTTCAGATTTGAAAGTTTCAGAATATCTGTGTTCTAGTGTTTCACATCTCTTTTTTTTCTGACACTCTTCACATATTTTGAATGCTTAGAAGACATTGACTTTTGTGTGACTTCACTTTTTTCTTTAACATTTTGTTCATTCAGTATGTTAACTTTGTCTTTAAATTGTCTTTCATATGTTTCCTTTGTTATTTAATTTTATTGACATACATAATGTTCATCATAGGGAATTTGTAAATGAGCACAATATATCTGAATTCCTCTTTTTCTCTCATTTCCTTCCTCTCTCTTTAACCCCTCTCCTCTTTATCAAGGATTTGTTTCCATTGTTCTTATACTTAAATTTTTCTCTTTATAACCTTGCTCCTCTGACTCATGGGTTTGGAAAAATTCCTCCTACTTTTCAGCCTTTTTTGTTCTTAGGAAGAGCAAAAACATACTTTTTTTTTCTTAAAGGTATTTAAATATGTGTGTGAAACCAATGTCTATTCTTTAGAATATTTCTGTTGATTTATCAACAGATAAATGATAAAGTTCATTTATCATGAATTTTAATTTTATGAGTTTTATTATATTAAACAATACTGATTAAAAGGAAAATAATAAAAACAAAATACATCATTTTTAATATTTACCAAGTACTTACAAAAAAGCTCTGCTATAAATGGTCTCTTTTCAGTGGCAGTGTCAATCCTCTAAGAAAATTTCTCTGTGATATTTTGCTTTTGTTATTTCTTTATATACTATTAAACTGTTTATGCCACATGTTTAGGATCAAGTAAAATACAGTCATTGGCCAAGGCTTTATGTTTCAAGTATCATCATAGTTGCCCTGTAACTCGTCAACAACATCTACTCTACCTTTGATTTTGCTGTAGAAAATTTCTATCTCAGACTTCCGTTTCAAGATTTTTCTACCAATATTTCCATCATGGTGCAATGCTGACATCTGCAATACTAGTTTTTTTTTTTCCTATATATGAGGTCAGTGTTATATCATTCTGAAAACAAAACATTGTACTATACAAATTCTGTTTTTAAATTGCATTTCAATTGTAATTTCTGTTTTGTTTCTGCATATAGTTCTTATACTGGTCAACTTGTGCTCTGTTAGCAAATGTAACGTTAGTTGGAAACTGTAAATCAATTGTCAGATGTCATTCCTGTTAGTTTAGGAGACAGAAGAGACAAGTCTATGGAAATATCATTTAGTTTATTACAACATGTATAAGAACCTGGTGGCTGAGTTCCAGTATACATTTTTAAACTGAAACATTATAAATCTTCACATTTAGAAGGGCATAAATTTTAGGCCATATTTTGAAGTTTGTTTTGTTGTTTTTTTGTTTGTTTCTGTTTTTGCCCTGCACTCTGTGGCATTACATTGGTCATGAAATGCTTCAAGGTGTTCATCAGCAGACATGTGTTCAGATGGTGACTAAATTACTTGGTAATTACTCCCAAATCTGTCCATATGACCAGTAGCAATCAAGTTATCAGTTCTTTTCTTTCTTGGTAGGTGGCTTTGTCACCAAACTTCAGGTAATTTTGAAGGAAACCAAATCTTCTCAGTGTCATTGTTGTTCTACAAACCTGAAGCCTATAGTCATTGCTTTTCTAAGTCTACACATTCCTGTGATTATCATGAGAAAGTCATACTAAGTACTAAAGTCCCATGAATTATTTCAGTTCAGTTAGTGAGGTGCCATATTAAATACATCTTGGAGTATGGCTATTGGTGCATGCAGAATGTTTTATTTGTATTTCAGCTTTTGTGTATTCCACAAAATATTGTGCCATTTTTTTCTATCACAATTTCCAATATTGAATGGCAATGCTGGGAATATGACAACAGATTTAACTCTTATGAAGATCCTCAATATATTTTTTGGACCTAGTTCTTACATTGGATCATTCTATTTGGATGCAGAGCAATTTTGTAACATTTTGACTTGTTAAATATGTACTCACATTGCTGTTTTCTTCATCCTTTGAATCAGGGACGTCTGTATTCCCTGTTTCTTTACCGGTCAGTTCACATGGCTAATGTGAAAGTTCTCATTACCACCATCATCAAACACCCACACTATTCTTCTGTTATGAAAATATGCATTTTCCCCAAATGGATCATCTTTGTGCATGAGCAATGTAATGGTTCACTTTTGACATTTTGTAAAACTTGCAAATCTGGTTTTTAATGTGGCATTGTACTGAATTAGAATACTTCCACCAGAAAAAATCAAAGCAAACATTTTAAAGAAGCAAATCCTAGCTTAGTGTGGGATTATTATATCCTCTGTGATACATACACACATATTAGGCACAGCATAATGTGATTGAACAACTTACTAAAACATAAGACTTATTTATTGGGATTTACTTACTTGGACTTGAGGATGTCTGCCCTGTCTGCCCTTGAGGATGTCTGTCAACTACTGGCATTATTGCAGACATCTGCCTGACCCTGTGGGATTTTAAACTACAGGGATTACTGCACTAAGATTATTGGCCTTGGGATTTACTAGGACCTACTGGGATTTAAGGATGTCTGACTTGACAAATATAATCTCCAACTATAGGGACTATTGTGTGACTTCCCTGTGTTCTGCATGCTAGGATTATGGGTCGAAGGGTTGGTACCAAATAATTGTGCAGGCAAGCTCAGGTTATGGGTTCTTCTGCTTCTGCTTCTGCTGCTGTAGTATTTGGTCTTTGGCTGCCACTTCTCTGTTTGCAAACTAAATTGTTCATGACAAGAAGTATTTGTGAATCACTGTATTCCCAGTCCCCAATAAACGTTTCCTACTTTTAACCTCCATTCTCCTTTAAAGTTCATTCTTCCATTTAAGGGCCTATCTGGCCTCTAGCAGGTTGGGTTACATTTCTCCTGTATCCATACTACCTAAGTAAATGATACGACCATGGACATTATTAATATCACTGACCCTAAAATAATTTTAGACATCTAATAAAATTATTCTTTTTTATGGTATGTAATAGAACAAAATCATCTCAACATTGAATAAAATCATAGTAATATATATATTTAAATAAGTAGAAAAAATCAGTAAATAAGGAAAACTGCCAAAACAGTTTATTTTTAAATGACTGTAAGATAATATTATAAATTAAGAAGCAGAATGAGGAGAAAAAGAGAGCCAGACTAGAAGACCTGATGAGGACCTCTTTAAATCAATCAACTCAATGATCCTTTGAGGAGGTGTTTATCACAGACATGGGCTCAGCTGTTCTTAGTACATTTCTCCTTAAGGAAGTGAATGTAATAGAAAAGACCGTGGTACTCAAATTACAAAGATGGACAGAGATTGTGGAAAGGTTTCGTCCATGTAATGAGACAACGGAAAGGGCAACACTACTGCTCAAGGACTTACAAAAAGAATAGGCCATAAAAATTACATTTAAAAAAGCAGGACTGTAGATTTTCCTTTTGATGCATCAAATATTAAGTAATGATTTTCTGTATGATATGATGTCAAGTTATGATTAAAAAGACAGTGAATGCTGTATGGCCAAGGGTGATCTAGAAGAAAAGGAAAGATATCCATTACAAGAAATCCCTTAAAATTTTGTAAGGACTTGTGACAAATGTCAAATTTTGATCACTTCCATAAGTGGCAGGAATTTGTCAATGAAAATATCTACATACTGTAGCAAACATCAAAGAGCTACACTGTCACCAATAGGGGCAGGAAAAACTGTATGCCAGGTTAAGGAAAGATCAAAGATACTGTCTTTTTTGAGGAATTATTATTATTTAATTCAAGTCTTTATTAGTACATTATAAATACACATTATCATCACATTTAACGTTGAGAGTTTGTACCAGAATATGACATAACTTGATTCTCATTGTTCCCCTTCCTCCACCTGCTCTGCAACCCCCTACTCGCTATATACATAATATGTGTTTCCTATTTTTAATTACTATCACATTCTCTTTCTTCTCTATACTTTTAATAAATTATTTAATAACTTAAATTTCAGTATTCTTCCACCCCAGGTGAAGCATAAAAATTAGTAGTACCAGATGTACAAATTTGGAGCCCAAAATAACTTGAAGAAGGATCATGGGACATTTAATGACATAAAACACAAAAAGCAGTGGGAAACACCCCCTCACACAGAGACTCACAGAGGGGAATTCAGGGGAGAACATAAACATGATTTCCCACAGAAATACAGTCTGGATTAACTTACTGGTGCAACAACTTTCCCTGCAATGGTTTCTTCATTGTGATTTAATTAAGTTCATAATTTTGACTCTTTATTCAATCTATCCTATATACTAACTTTGAAATTGCCTTACATAGTGTATAATATTCTCTCACCCTTTCTTACTAACTTTTAAAGCTTGTACTAAACAAGTTCATGACATTTACATTTTATTTCATATCTTTCCCTCAGCTGTGTGGCTAATAATTAATAGAACTAATTGCAAAAGATCTGTCATCAAAGATAAAAACTTTTATTAAAATCTTAAATTTGAAACAAATAGTTTGCTTGTTATTAAAGTTTGGGAGAGTCCTAATGATAATTCTTCATTTACCTGTTGACCAGGTTCTAATAATTTCACACTGCTGTAGATTTAGAAATATAACACCACAATTATTAATTGCTTCAAGAAAGCCAGAGATTTTGGTCAGTGATTCTGGCATCTGACTGGTAAAAACAAGGTCCTGAGTTTGATCTCTGGTACCACACATCACAATGCTGGGTGTGCTGACTCACGCTTGTAATCCTAGCAGTCAGGGGCAGAAGCAGGAGAATTGCAGTGGGCTTGAGGCCAGCCTGGGCTACACTGTGGGTTCAGGACCAGCCTGAACTACAAAGTGAGACCCTGTCTCTAAAAAAGGAGGGGCATTTATTTAGAAAATCAAATAAAGCTGGGAAGAAAAAAAATGAGAGATGAAAGGACAGTACCTTAAAAAAGTTAAAAAAAATTTTTTTTAAGTTTTTTTTTTTTTTTTTTGAGACAGGGTCTCGCTTTGTGGCTGAGTACTTACTCAGGTTGACACAATTAACTAATCAACACAAAGATTGTCTTGCTTTGAGGCTGGCCCTGAGCTCAGCCTCCAACTCACATCACAGCAGTCCTCCTGCCTCTGCCTCCCCAGTGCTGGGATTACAGGCGTGAGCCACCACGCCCGGCACTGTGGTATGTGGTACTGATTGCTGCTGCGGTGAGTCTCCATACCCAGTATTGTGTATGGTTACCGGGGATCGAACCCGGGTCCTTGCGCTTGGAAGACAGGCGCCGGAAACATTGAGCTAACTCCCCGGCCCACAAGTTAAAAATCTTTTTTAAATGTTTCATCTGTCAGTGTTTACTAGAGAAAACGGTTTTAATATGAAGTGTACAACATATAAGAATTTACAAAATGGGCTTAGAATGACTGCCCAGAGAAGGGTGTTCTGATACACACTGAGCAGAAAGGAACCAGTCAAACCCGGGACCTCAGTATGGTCTTGTAAGTGCGCCAAAAGCTCTGCACTGGAGGCTGAGGAGTATGCACTGGACTCCAGGAGACAATGTCCAAGAAAAAAGCAAGACTAAAGCCCCTCTATAGAACACAGAAGAGATCTTTCTTTTTTTGCTGCGTTTTTTATACCACCTGACAACAATCCTACCTACGGTATGGTCTTCGTACTGAAAACCATGCCTAACCAATTTAGTTAGGCAGTACTTACTCAGGTTGATACAATTAACCAATCAACACAAAGATTGTCTTGAAATTAGAAACATATTTTGAGTTATTTGCATTTCAATTACTCTAACTTTTAAGTTTTTACTTTCCTCTAATTTTTAACAAAATTTCTTTTAAATATTTGTATCAGTCTTACGTCAGAAGTTCCCCTATAGTAATTGTTGTTTTGTATCAACTGTTTTGGCCCTCAATCAAGTAAGGCTCAAAAGTTAAGTTTTATAGTATGAATTTAAATATAAATCATATTTTAAGAAGGTGATTGTGATTTTGAAAAAATATATCCTGTGGCACATTAGAATCAAGGAGGACTGTTTGTTCATTTTCCAGAGAAAAATCAAATGTCAGGGAAAGATTATAGTACCAACAGCTAATTCTTTTACACATCTATAGGATAGAGGGTGCCTTTGTGGAGCTTTTATGAGATCTAGAAGAAAGTTTAACTAATTCCTGTTCACAACTGGTTGAAAGACTCCTGGATATACTCCAACAGCTTGAATTATGTTGAAGATTTTCTTCTCAACATTGTTTCTATCATATAATATACAGTACATACCTATTTATGTAGGTATGTATCTATTAGATAGTATCTGTTAGATATTATGCTTTTGGGGGTAACGGAAACTCAGACCAGTAGGATGAGTGCGTAGAATCACCACATAGACTCTGAGGAGTGTTTTGAGAACACTTCTTCTGCTTTTATTCAAGATTCAGTCATTTATATAGTAAACAGTAAATGGCATAAACACAGGGGTCAGTTTGATCTCGGACTTGAAGTATGCACAGAGGCGGGTGGTTGTACACTGGTTGTCCTGAACTCAGCAGTGCTCCTGCTTCTGCCAGCTGAGTGCTGGGATTACAGGCATGAGCCACCATGCCAGGCACTACGGTATGGTACAATTACTGGTGGGCATGAGTCACCATGCCTGTCTTTGTTATATGTGTGGTAACTGGGCTTTGAACCTAGGCCCTTGTGCTTGCAAGGCAGGTGCTGGAACCTCTGCACTAAATCCCTGGCTCAGATTAATCTTTTTTCAATAGATATAGAAACTTCTTTCCAAAGAGACAGTCCTGCTTTTGGCTGTAGGTGGAGTCATGATAATATGGGCTGTGTTGAACTGTAGCCCAGACAAACCAGGCTTTCACTTCATTTACATATATTCCTTTTTTTTCTTTTAAAGAAAGGAAGTGACAAAAACAAAGGCTTTTATGCACAAAACAGTGCCTAAAACAAAAATTAGTAAAAAATAATTTAAAAATTCAGCAAGTCATAACAGAATAAGCACTATGATAGCAAATAAGGAACAGCTACTCACCTTCTAATAGTGCATTTCCAAACCAAAGATCTAATGAGTTCTTATGAAAATTATTACTAATTTATCAAATGACATAAATTTCAACCAAATTACTTTATGAATGGGACCTGGCTTGATATGTAAAAATGAAAGTCTATGTTTAAATACCTTACTCAAAAACTCAGTTGATCACAGAGTTTAGTATAAAATAATAAATCTCTTAGCAGCACAGAAATGGTACTGTTTGGAGGTTGGATCTTTATTTATGCCATGCTACCTGAGCACATGTCTGAAAAATGATGGTGTTTGGACATACATCACCCATGAACACACCTGTTGTCTAAAAGCCTCCAGGAATTCTGCCAACTGGGCATCTCCAAAACAAACCTGGCAGAAATGCAGGATGTATATATAGAATTACAATTCAATATCAGTACTCTTGTGTTGTTTTTTATTTACTAAAGTCAGACATGGTCACTCTGAGCAGAGCTGTCTGGCAAATCAGCAAGGATTTGTGACTGGCAGGTTTTCAGGAAGTAGAACATGCTGACTGGATCCATAGAAACACAGCCATCCAGGTGAGATACTTCTCGGCTCCCTTTGGTATGTTTATGGAACAGTCTGCACATGATTCCTTATTTTCCAAAGACATTTATGGAGTGTCTTCCATAAATATTTACACTGAACTGAGTTGTCATTGATATAGTGACAAATACTTCAAGTGCTACCAATTTCTGCTAGTTTTAACCATCACTACAGATTAATATATATATATATATATTTTGTCCTGAACTCAGCAGTGCTCCTGCTTCTGCCAGCTGAGTGCTGGGATTACAGGCATGAGTCACCACGCCAGGCACTATGGTATGGTACAATTGCTGGTGGGCATGAGTTACCATACCTGGCTTTGTTATATGTGTGGTAACTGGGCTTTGAACCTAGGCCCTTGTACTTGCAAGGCAGGTGCTGGAACCTCTGCACTAAATCCCTGGCTCAGATTAATCTTTTTTCAATAGATATAGAAACTTCTTTCCAAAGACACTTAAGTAATCATAAATGTGTTTAATAAAGTCACTGTCTTTCAGTCTATTTTTTGGTTTCACTCTAATTTCTTACTCGATCCTAACTGTTTGTCCACTTAGATTATTGAAACTTCCGAGTGCTGTTTATACACTATCCACTTTTACTCACCTGACTAATGGTCAAGCAAACTCAGCTACAGCTTCTGATTGTGAGAAAAATCTAATGGTCAACAGTAGAATTATGTAAATTATGTCTGTCTTTCCACACAAGTTTTGTTTAGCTCAGGCACAACTTTCATGGGCAAGTTTAACGGCTGATGTTCTCAAACTTAACTAAAGTTTAGTTCCCCCTGCCCCAGGTCCTCTCTTCACCTGCTTATTGATTTTTGGCTCCTTCTGCACTTCCCATTAGCCTCCTGTCTGCTATCCTAATTTCCTTGGTATCTAGAAACCATCAGTTTCTTCTGTTTCCTACATTTTACTTTCACTTCACTTCTCATGTGTTGTATACCACCCTGAATCTAAACTTTCCAGGCCAGAGGTGTCTGTTCAAGAGTGGCTTGTAAGGCGCAGATGTTGTCTCCTGTTGACACATTAGCTTTAGGTCTTCCCCAGGATGAAACAGTGCTCCATGAAGTGCACAGTATGGACATCCATAACCAGATGAATCCCTTGAATTTCATGGACAAGGCAGGGTTAAAACTAGTGACCACTCTTAAGATAAGGATTAAACATAAAATTTCAAAATAGTTACATAACTGTTTTAAGAAAACATTAATAGTTTCATTTTATTAATGTGTTTAATTTTTTTTTTAGATTTATCAAACATTCAAATACATATAGTAGTCTACCCCAATGTTGTACTTTCTATGCTTTGGCCACCTGAGGTCACACATGGTCTAAAATTATTAAAGAGGAGATTACAGATGAATTTGAAATTGCAACGTAGTCTTTGTAGGATCATAAGATCTTGAGCTTCCCAAATCCTTTGTACCAGGGATGTGAATCACCCTATGTCTAGCGTAACAAAGCTTTTGATGAAGTTCAGTCATGAGTCAATAGTAGCTGTCTTAGGTCAACTATTATGCTTGTGCAGAAAAAATAAACGAGGCTTAGTCTTATTCATGGTTTCAGGTATATTTTGGAGTCTTGAGAGACATGAACTCTTGGATGGAGAGGTCTACTGAAATATGAAATATTGTATTTTAACAGGGAATTAATAATTATCAAGTGCTGACATAGGTCTATTTTACTTATATCAGTTCTTATAAAATAACTTCATTCACTTTAGACTAATGAATTTGTAAGAATTAAAAATAGATATAATTATTTAAAATAATGAAACATAATTATGAAGAAAAATAATACACAGTTTCACAGATATCAGACAACCATTCATTTTATATTTCCTTACACTAATACATAGAGATTAGTTTTGCTTTTGAACTTAGTTGTATTCAGTGTTTCTCCTGACCTCCTAGCACACTTTCTATTCCTGGTTTATTTATTTTGGTTTACATGTTTCTAGGCTAATTTTGTTTCTTGAAATTTTCACATCTAAATTTGCCTGATTGTCTTAACATTTTTGGTTGTCATCTTCTCTGTGAATAATATCTTCTGGCTTGTTTTTTCCTGTGGGGCATTACAAATGTTTATAATATTTTTGTTGGTTTTTAATTCTTTTTCTAGATGAGGGTAGGGTAATTTTCTAGAGGAGGGTAGGTAAAATTTTCCATTTCCATATCATATCCCCTGCAGACATGACTAAAGAGATAATCACTCCAAAGTCTAGTGTGAGCCAGGAGTGTCAGTGGCCTACCTTGCAGAGTGACTAAGTCTACTTCATTATACCATCCTTGTAACATATCTGAACTACATTCTAGAAGCCAGAAAACTATCAAATTCTTCAAAGTCCATGTATTTATCTCAATGGATGAATCTATGTTGGAGTTCTGGGAAATAACAGCTAGGATTGTCTTGAAACCTATTGAGAGAATCATTTAAAAAGCTTTGTATGAAACTTACTTGAAGTAACTACTATTAGAAATAAAATTACCTAAATTTATTCCCTTATTAAATTCCATTTCATTTAAACCTTATGTGTTGTGGTGTATGGTGATACTTAGGGTACAGGTTGATGGAGAACAACCCTTCACATGTAGTCAAAACAAGAGTTGTTTTGGGTGATTTTTGAAGGAAATCTCTCTCATTGTAAACTTCCATGAAAATAAAAGAATCTGAATTAATTTCATAATCAAGCCCTCTTTCAAAGATGTATAAAAAAGTAAAAATGGAAGATATATTTTTAAGTAAAAGGGAAAAATATTATCATGACTTCTGATAATATTCAGTTGTTAAACACTTAATCAAATGTCACAGGTTTCTATGCGAAAGGCTGTGAGGTAAAGTTCTTTAGTAGCTCTGTGGTCAGTAAAACTATGTCACCATGAATGACAAGAACTACAGTAGTATTTGAAGGAGACAGTAACAGCTAAAAGTCACACTGCAATGAAAAAGCACAAGAACTAATAACCCTGCAGGATTTTTGCTGAGACACACCTGAGAATATAGAGATTACAGTTTTCCCCATGATTCTTCTACTTAGTCATGCAAAGGTCACATGAATTCAGCATAAATTATGCCTACAATTTCAGATACTGATGCTTTCCTTAACTGACAAATGCTAGCACAATGCTGTCTGGCAATTCTAGGCAGTGACAATGAGCTGGAAGTACCAGGCAGCCAGAAGATCAATCACAAGAGTAAACAGCTCCTAACCTGGATTGGCTGTGCATTCTGTGCTCTCTGCCCGTAGTGTTTTGTGGGGTTTATATCTGATCATGTCTATAAAATAGCCTAGTGTGTTCACATAAGGTAATACTTTAGTATTAGGTAGAATTCACGGTAGGTGAATCATCCAATTGTAGTCTCATTTAATGTGTCCCAAGCACATTAAAGGTAGATTAGACTAAGCTGTGTTGTTTGGTAGGTGTATAAAAATGCATTTTTCACCTAAGATATTTTCAACTTATAATGGGTTTATCAGGTCATAACTCCATCATAAGTGGATAATTTGTACAAGTTCAAATTAATTTAAAGGTATAAGTGGAGAGATAAAAGAATTTAATTAGAGATCACAGTGAATTTAGCATTATGAAGACAATTACTACAATTTTAGCACCCCTGTGCTAGTCCAAGCAGCTGGTGGCAGTGGCTGCACAATTGAATGACAAAAACCTTAACAGTATTGTGAGTTTAATGAAGTTGAGATGTAGGAAGTCTTTTGCATGATGTAAAAGAATGAATTGAAAGACTGAAATATTGCCATACATTCTTCCTTCAATCTGCTACTGATTGGCCTTCATAATGTCCTCTGAAGAGGACTCACCTTTTACCAAAGAACTGAAAACTGAGCTGATGCAGAAGCAATATAATGCTTTAGAATTCCTCAGTGGCTCTGGTTGGCAACCTAAGTATAAAGTTGATACACCATGCCTTGAGCGAGGGCCCTAGTCTTCATAGTAAACAACGGGATCCTGGATGAATGGAAACCAAGTTATAAAATTTATCTTAAATAGATATATATGCATAATTACTATGAAAAGAAGCAATACTGAAGTGAAATCAAATCTTTTAATCAAAAGATATGAACAGGTCTTGCTTGATCTAAACCAACAAAACTACAATCAGCATTGAGACAAAGAAGTATATCTCAGATTATCAGGTGGTTATTTCTAAAAGTGGCTCATCAGTTAAATTTTACTAGTTTCTGTGTTGCTTACCTCTTTCACTCTAGTTAGCTTCTAGGTTGTTCTTGTCTTGAACAAAGAACAGAGTGAAACAAGCAAAAAGCAATGATAAAATTTATTTATAAATTTAAAAGTGAAGAGGGAGTAGAAACTAGTGCTGCAGAGTGAGCTCAGCTAAGTGAAAAAAGAAAAAAAGCAATAAAAGGAGACATTGGAGAAAGTAAAATGGGCTACTGTGAGTGATATCAGGAGAACAGGCTCTTCCCATTACCTCCATCCTTGTACACTGTCCAAATCTCAAGAAAATCCGTGAAAATTTCTACATCTGGGTTCTGAGGGTGGTGCTGGGAGCCTCTGCATCAGGCTGAGTCAGGTCCGGGCCTTCCCACTGAAAATTTTCTCAAGTTCTTGAGAGACATCCAACTGCAAGACAAGGGAACTGTTCTGCACATATGTTCTGGGAGCTCATAATTAGCAGGTCACACCCACTTCCCTCAGCCAGGTTGGCCACACCCTCATCACCTATCTCAATATCACTATAATTATAGCCATTTGGTTCATTTTCAGATCCAAGTCTTTAATAAAGTCAGCACTCCAGTATAAAATGCCATAATAAAAATCTTTACCACTACAAATTTGCAGTGTAATATTCTTGCCAGCCTTTTTGAAATGGATCACTTTACATACATTCAAATTATTACACCCATATCTTTAATTGACTAAGACTCTGAAGTAATACTAATTCTAGGAGACATGTAATTCTACTGCCATATTCACTCTAATAACTAACTAGCTTATCTTGGTCAAGGGATAACAACAAGTTTCACAGTGAACCAGATAGGAACATATCTTTATTTACCTCTCTTTTATGAGTGTTTTATTTTGTGACAGAAACATAGGGTGATTTGCCATGATCTTATATCAGTCCATGTTCCCAGGGACTGATCATTGCTAAATAAGGAGGATTTTCTGACTCTGACCCCAAATAGCATGTTTGGATTATGCAATATTTTTTCTACAATTTTTTTCTTCCTTCAGGTACACTGAGTCTTTACCTTAATATTTAGATCAAGAGTGTATATGACCTCATAGCAGAAACTTAAAGCATTCTTTGCTTATGGAAAACTACTCAGCCAGAGCTTTTTGAACATTCCCACACTTGCAGGCCCATGGTTCCTTAATATATGCACCACCGAGAAAGAGGTTCTGCCTTCTTCTAGGCACTAGTTTTCCCTCTGAAGAAGGAGTTGATAGAGAATAAAATACAAGTTATTGTTTTGTGCTTTCTACCATCCTCGGTCATTATTTCATTTAATTAGGAACATTCAATACTATTTTTAGTATTTGCCTATTCTGGGTAAAGTGTGTTGGTGGTAGTTAGCTATGATTTATCCCTACGTGTGTCCCCAAAGACTCATGTGCTCAAAGGTGGGGCTCTGCGGAGATGACTGGAACACAGGACATTATTTTAATAGTGGATTAGGCCCTGAAGAGTTTTAGCTAAATGTGATTTGGGAGCTGAAGTATGGGTAGCTCAAGAGGATCCTTATGGCCGTCTCCTTCCCCTCCCCTGTCCTGCAATCTGACTTCCAGGTGTTAAGTGAACCCCCTTTGCTGAAGGCCTGCTATGCTGCCCAGTTATGGGCTGAAACCTCTACACACCGCGAGCCAACATAAACCTTTCCTCCCTTAAGAGCTGTGGGAGCCCAAACCTTCCCAAGATAGAGTTGATTGAGCAACTTAGGCTGATAATAACTGTTGAGACTGTACTGTGACTGAAGCAGATTAATTATGAATCGGATTAAAATCAAGAAACTGACTTTTGATGAGTGATTGGTCCTTTTTTATTTCTATTGAAATCGCAGCATAACAATGAGCACATTGCTGCTGTTCTTTTTAAATTAACTTTTTAAACTTCTTATTAAAGAAAAATTACATGAACAAATATTGTGTATTCAGAGATGCTCCGTGGCAGACCCTTAGGCCAGCTTGATTACCAGCTCTTTGCAGCACCCTTCCCTTCTTTGCCATCAAAAGTGTCCTTAGAAAAAAACAGTCATGTTTCTGGAAGTTCTCTGCTCTAACCTGAAGCAGAGTGAGCAAATGACACAGCGCCATCCCCGTTTACCGGGTCCTTGGCTTTCTCTTTCTGTCTAGTTAGCTAGCATATTGGAGCCTTAGAAAGAGCAGTTGTTTCATTTGCTCTGGCAACTCCTCATGTGTCAAAAAGGGACAGTCTGAGATGATGTACTGTAATAAGCAACCTTTTAAACTGAGAAGCAGCAACATATACAGTATGTCCCGCTACAGATCACAGATTGACATATAGTAATCTGCACATTATAATCGCTCATAAATCCACACACCAGAGCATTCAGGATCTCAAATGTTGCCTGTTGCAGTCAGACAAGATAGACGAGTTTTGGAGCTTATACTAGCAATGAAACTGTAGAGGCTACATGTGTTTCTAAATAATTATAATATTTTGATTTATTGCTATTCTTCCAAATTGCTTATGAAGAGTAATATGGAGTTAAAATATTCCTTTTGGTGGTCTACACTTTTCAGTGTTTATTAAATGAAATCATTCTGTTAGTGCTTAATTGATGCTACTGTGTTACTTTTTATTAGTCTTTAATATATTAAGGAAAAGTTATATCATGATATAGCTTCACTCTTCCAACATTACCCAGAAATATTATCTTTTCAAAATGTCACAGATCTATGTGTCCCATAACATATAATTTGTTCTAATCAATAAATTAAATATTATTATAAATTTCTCAAGATTTTACCATTGTAACACTATAAAACTATATCCATATGTCTTGAATTATTTTTAATATTACTCCCATAAGCTATTTACATATTATTCAGTTTATTTATAAAAATGACCATGTTGTAAATAGATTGTACAAGTACAGGAAAACCAATATAAATGCAAATAGCAATTTCCACTTCTTATTATGGTTGACTACTTTATATTTTATATTTTCTTAAAGTTTTAACCAATTTTAGGAACCTATGTTTTACATTTGTTGACTACCTCACTTAAATATTTTATACAATTATTATACATTTTTTCATTTCAAAATGCCTCTATTTCTTTTCTATTTAAAATAATAATCTTATTAAAATAACTTTTTGTACATGTATAATGGAACTACTTTGTTCTATTTGTTTTGTGACCAAATAAGTTAAAAATATTTTTTGTCTCCTATTATTTTTAGTTGCCTTCCATAAGTGTGGGGTGATTTTGGGAATGAAGTCACATGTTTGTTAAAGTTGGCAAACATTCTAACACTGAGCTATATCCTCAGGCTAACCTTATTTTATTTATAGAATTTTGGATTAAATCTAGGGATGCCGAACTGACCAGTATTTTTATATTGAGGAAATTATTCACCAAGTTTCTGGCTTGGCTGGAACTTTTGATTGTCATCTTTCAGCGTCTACAGTAGCTGAGATTATAAGTGTGTGTCACCAGAACTGGCTTATGTTTGGTTTCCTCTAAAGACTTATTTTTTTTTCTAGATTCTATGAATGTTTTTTGATCTTGCTTTTTTTTTCATATTTGTGTCCATAATTTACTGATATTCACAGAAACTTTTCTTCTAATCATTTTTAGTTATTACTTCTAAGCTGTACATTAACTGTATCTTTACCTAATATAGATAATTCCTTTCTGACATAATGCAACAATCCTCACTTAAAAAATGCTATATCTATCACATTTTAGTTTTTGGAGTAACTGATACTATTTAATTATGTTCTATGTTGTAGCTATTCTCTTTTTAACTCAATATCAGGAGAGAAAAGTACCTATGAAATATGTCACTCAGAAATTTTAAAGAGGATTTTGACTACTATGTTATTTACAATATGTTTTAAAGAATCTCATCTAAAAATATAGATTTTTAAGTTGAAACTACATCAGATCAATGATTTACTTTGGAAAAAATTGCTATTTGTGTAACAGTGAATTTGTTTATCCAAAACTTTATTGAACTTTGATAAAAATCTGTAGTGTTTTTCGAGGAACCTTCACATTGGTCTCCTTCATTTTTCAGATTATATTATCTGAATAGGTTGTATGAGTCTACATTCTCACCAACAGTGTGTAAAAGGGTTCATTTCTCTCTGCAGCCTTGCCTCCATTTGTTGCTGGCTAATTTCAAGATAGCAGCCCTGCTTAGGCTTAGATGGAGTGAAATAGAATCTCAGAGTTGTTTTCATCTCCATTTCTTGAATTGCCAGTGATGTTGAGCATTTCTTCATATGCATCTTAGCTGTTTTTACTTCTTCCTCTGAAAGATGTCTATTCATTTTAGAGACCTCTTTTTTGAATTGCATCTTTAAAGTTGGGGGAGTTGATTATTTTTTAAGCTCTTTATATATTCTACACAGTAACTCTTTATCTGAGGAATAGCTAGTAAATTTTTTTTGCTATATTGTTGGTTGTCTTTTCTCTCTGCCAGTGCAGTGGTTTTTAATAGGATGTGATTCCATTTATTGATTTTTTTCTGCTAGTTTTCATATTATATAGGTTTTGTTAAAAATGTCTTTCCCTAAGCCAATGTCTCCAAGAGTTTTACTCAATCTGGTTTCCAGTATGTTTAGTGTTTCTGTTTTAATGTTTAGGTCTCTTAATCCACTTTGATTCTAGTTTAGTACATGGTGTAAGAGATAGGTCCTAGTTTTAGTCTTTGGCAAGTTAAAACCCAATTTTTCCAGTACTTTTATTAAAGAGGCTGTCTTTCTTCCATTGAGGATCTTTGGCTCCACTGCCAAAGATAAGGTGGCTTATTGTATCTGGAATTGTTTCTGTGTCTTCTAATCTATTGCACCAGTCCTTAGGTCTGTTGTTTTGCCAGTACCATGTGATTTTTACCACAGTGGCTTTGTACCATAGTTTCAAGTTGAGGATCATGATACTTCTCTCATCGTTCCTTGTTAGAACTGCTTTTGATATTCTAGGTCTCTTGTGGTTCAAGATGAAGTTTTGGATTATTTTCTCTAGATAAGTGTGGAGATTCCTCAAAAAACTAGGATTAGAGGTCCCACTTGATCCCACTATTCCTCTGCTAGGGGAATACATGAAAGAATTAAAATTATAAACATGTATATCCATATTTATAGAAGCTCATTCTATGATAGAACTTATGTCTTGGAAACAAGCCAAATGTCCATTAGCTGGAAACTGGATAAGGAAGATGTGGTTTTTCTATAAAATGGAGCATTACTCTGCCATAAGAATGACAAGTTTGACTCATTCATACTCAAATGGATGTACCTTCAGAATATACTCATAAGTGAAGTAAATAAGTCACAGATGTGTGAATAATTTATCTTTTCTCTGACATGAGAAACTGAAAATGTAAATGTGCTTTAGATGTATGTTAAATATTTCAAAATAGAAAATATTCAGAGGGGAATGTGGGAGGGGTGGGACATAGGGAAAGAAAAGATTGTGATGGTAACAACAACAACAAAAAGCTAACCAAAGTTTATGTTGGTGTTGTAAGGTGGGCAGAAGAATGGGAAAAATGAGAATCAAGTCATGTCATATACTGGTACAAACTGTCAATGTTGAGTGTGATCATGATATGTATATAAAATGTACCTATTTCATGATAAAATTAAATTTTAAAAATCTGTAGTGTTTTTTGAAAAGTACTATTCCTGAATATATCAAAGATTTTCATGTTATATCGATTTTTGCTGATTTGGATTGATTTTTTAAAGTATACTTTCAAATTGTAAATTATTGATTTGAGCCTATTGATTTGTTTCCAGAAATCATACTAAGTGGTCTCAATAATAGTAGATGCTTTATATTTTCCAGATAAGCAATGATGTCATCTGAAAGCAATGAGTATTTTTTTTCTCCTTGCAGTTATTTAAGCTTAATTTTATTACTTTTGGACAAAAGATGTACAAAACAATGCAAACTGAAATGGGTTGTAGTCATGCATTTCTCCCTGTTTTCAAACTAAGTATACTTCTTGTCACATATTTAAGTGGAATTTTGGCTCTATATTTCATATTAAAATATCTTGTAACTTTCATGATTTATCTTCATTTCTTTTGTACCTAAAGATTATTTTTTTCAAAATATTAATTGACAGGGAAAATTAGTTTTTCTTCACTAGTTGGAAATATGAGAATAAGTTTATGGGGTTTTATTGTCCTATTAATGGAAGTCCTTAAATTTATAGATTTTTAAAATGCTGAATGACCCTTATATTTCTGGAAATAATCTTTTATTATTCATAGCTTATTATTTCTTAATGTCGTAATGCACTGTTTTAAAACGTCCCATTTAATGTTTTCATTTACGTGTACAAATAAAATTAGTATTTAATTTGCATTTTGAAAGCTATTGCTGAAGGTTCTTTTTTTTTTTAGGTTTTTTTGAGACAGGGTCTCACTTTGTGGTTCAGGCTGGCCCTGAGCTCAGCCTCAAACTCATTTGACAGCAAACCTCCTGCCTCCCAAGTGCGGGATTACAGGCATGAGCCACCACACCTGGCACTGTGGTATGTGGTACTGATTGCTGCTGGGCATGAGTCTCCACACCCAGTATTGTATGTGGTTACTGGGGAATTGAACCCGGGTCCTTGTGCTTGCAAGACAGGTGCTGGAACCACTGAGCTAACTCCCCGGCCCCAAGTTTGTAGGTTCTTTCAAGAGTATATAATTGAATTATTACTTATTGCTCTATTGAATTTATTTACATGGCTATGGTAACATAGTCCTTCAGAACTTTGGCATAACTTATCTATCAAGCCATATGGGCACCATATATTTATTATAGGTAGTATTTGAGTAAGAACCTCCACAACATTTTGAAGGTTTTTTTTTTTTTTTTTTTAGCTTTTTGGTTCTTGTGTTAATTTTTCCACCATTCTCCCCCTACAGTAAACAAGTATTTCTTTAATTTTCTTCACTTTCTTCTTTCTTATCATTCTTGTAAGGTATTTAAGATCTTAGGAAGTAGAGTTGCTGTACATTATAACATGGAAAGGTAACCCAATGAATCATTATCAGTTTGGAGAGGTATTTGCTCAGCATGATTTCTTCTCTATATAAAGGAAGAAAGATAAATCCATAAGCTTTGTACAAAAAGAAAGGTAAAATATAACTTGTAAGGTGGGGTTGATAACAGACAAATGACATAACAAGTATAGTCATAAATTTTTAAAGTAATATAAATGAAAGATAAATAATAATGAGCCACTTGCTATTGGGAAGCATTGTGTGAAATCATAAAATTTAAACTTCTATGCCTAAGGAAGCAAGATAACTTGGTATAGTAAGAGCATTTCAGATATAGAGAACAAGTTAGTGACCTTGAATTCATAGCTTGTTGGGGTATCCAAATGATCTAGGATGAGAAAGAGGAGAATACAAGAAAGTGAGATAGGAGAGGTCCTGGGGCCACACCTTGTCAGCACAATAAGCTCTGAAAACAATACCCTATTGAATGAGACAGAAAGTGGGATTTCAACTAGGGAGAAGCAATATCCAACCTTAACAGATTTTCTTTAGCTTTAGCACAAAAGAGCAAGTGAAATCTTACAAGATCATCTCAGGGTAACAGCACAATGTTCTATATTGGAGACGATGATGATTTGGACTAGTATGATGATAATGGAAACAAGACAAGAAAAGAGAAAATAGGTAATGGGAACCTATGCAAGTAAATGAAGGAAATTTTAAAATACATTGTATTAATATACAATCTCCTTTTATTCCTCAACTGGAGTTTGCTTTTCAGAATACAGCAAAAACGGGCAGCTAAATTGATTTATTTCCAATTTTGTTATGGGATAACTCATGATATGGGTTTTTAAATTCAGATAAATTTTTCTAGGGAAAATGGAGATGGAGGGTAATTAAAATGGGAAATGATAGATTATCCAAAAACCAAATGAAGTTTGAAACTTTGCCATGTCCAATGGTTCCTTATCCAATAGTCAAAGATACTTTGTTGACTTTCAGATAACCATGTACTGTCAGTTCTGCTTGGATTCAACAACTTAAATTGACAAAATAATATATTCTTATATTTTTCCATAAAAAAAGAGAAATGAGGCTGGAGAGTTAGCTCAGTGGTTCCTGCACCTGCCTTGCAAGTGCAAGGACCAGGGTTCAATATCAGGTAACCACAATGCTGGGCATGGAGAGTCACATCCACCAGCAATCAGAACCACATACCACAGTGCCAGGCAGGGTGACTCATGCTTGTAATGCCAGCACTTGGGAGACAGAAGCAGGAGGACTGTGAGTTCAAGGCTAAACTCAGGGACAGCATGACCTATAAAATGGAGACACTGTGTCAAACAAAAACAAAAACAAAAACAAAAAAGAAAAAGGAAAATAAATTCTTTTTCATTATGAAAGAAATCTACATACCATATTCTCCATAGAATACAAGCCAAATATAGTTAAGAAATACTTTTTAATTGAAATCTTTATTGGTACATTACATATATGCATCATTATTGCACTGAACAATGAGAATTTGTACCAGTATATGGCACAACTCAATTCTCATTTTTTCCCATAGCTCTACACACCCTACCACCCCACCCTCAATATACATAAACTGTTTCCTTTCTTTTTTGTTATAATCTGTTCATTTTCCCCCCTTCACCCCATTTTGCTTTGAGTATTTTCTGTTTCACAATATGTAAAATACATTCTAGAAATATTTTTATCTACAAATTGGATTTATTGAATAAATGAGCATATTAATAAAAACTACAAAATACATTAGATTTGGAATAATAAGCTACTGGTTTTACCATTAGCTCTTGCAAAATATGTGTACAACTTTAGTCATCGACTTAACTCTGAATTCCTCATAATATCAATAAAAAAGTTGAGAGCAGGCGATCATTAAATTCCATAAATTATCATTACATCAACATTTAGAAACATTCATCTTTGTGACAGTAGAAAACTGATTTTCCTGAAGCATTGAAAATGGTTCAAGTTCTATCTTTTTAAAACAACTGTCTAGAAGAAGAAGAGAGGAGAAAGTAAATGGTAGTTAGAGTAAAATGTTCTATGTTTTAAGGGAAGGCTATAAAAGTGCATCTCATTCTCACTGGCATTCTTTGTTGTCCATTGTTGTGAAGTTAGGCCTAGGTAAATAGTGATCGTGGCGTATCTATACTATAATGTCCTTCTTAGCACTAATAGTTATTTACAGCAAATTCTTTAATTCTAATTGGTTGATGAAAACTTGATTTTAAATAATAGCAATAATGATAAGAGATCTTGTTCCTAAGAACAACTTTGTATTTTCATCATTTATAATACATGATAATCTATATATCTGTGCTTTATAAAATAATGATATATTAATAATAAACAATGTATTGACAGATATAATGCATTTTATCATCTATCATTAGTGAAAAAATTGCATGCCTTCTATTTATTCATTTGCTTTTTATTTATTATTTTGAGACAGGGTCTCACTATGTAGTCCAGGCTGATCTCAAACTCTCCTCCAACCTCCTGTTCCAGCCTTCCAAGTGCTGGGATTACAAGCATGAGCCGCAATGCCCAGCGATTCATGCTATTTAGATTTCACCTCAATGCATAGGGACATTCTTTTTTTTTTTTTTACCATATATGCAACTTTGAGATTTCAATTTTTATTTTTTTAAAATATTTATTGGTACATTACATATACACATCATGATTGCACTCCATAATGGGGATTTGTCCCAGTATAAGACACAACTTAATTCTCATTTTTTTCCCATAGCCCTACCCACCCTACCGCCCCCCCCACATACATAAAATTTGTTTCCTTACTTTTTTATTCTTAGTGAAAAGAACATTTGAAATTCAGGGATATGCTATCTGAATTCAAACTATTTTAAGAATTCAAGCTCATAATTAATGTTCAACAGATTATATCTTTATTAAAAGAAAACACTTTAGTATTTATCACTTGACTGGATAGAAAACTAATAGAAAAGTAATATACTTTCAATTTATGTATATATATATATTCATACATATATACATATATATATTATTTCTTGTAATTTTTCTGTTCATTTTCAATTAATAATTGTAAATTTCCCACTGTTGTTTGTATCTGAACCATGATAATATTTTTACTTCTTATATTAAGTACAGTTCATAGCTTGCAGAGCAAACATCATTATATGTGCTGCAAGCAACTTTGGAAACTTTGGTCAGAAGCAAAGTAAACTGTCAGACATTTCAGTAATTGAATTTCTTTGAGAAGTACTTTAGTTTGTCAGCTCTGACTTTTCTGTCAAAAGAAAAAAATAACTTGGGAATTCACCTGAGATAACACAGGGGATATTTTGATAATGTCTAGGCAAGAACCCCATTCTTAGAAGTTCTTTGCTCTAGGATACTCCACCCTTGTGAAGTATGTAAATTCATTTTAGCCTTGAGTCTCTAGTATCTGGTGCTGAGGTCAGCGATGAACTAATGAGCTGTCAATGGCAGTAAGTAAGCCTTTCCTCCCATAGGGAGATTCACACTACGATGCATAAAATGCCCAGCATACTCTTTGTCAATTACTTCATAAGTGGAATTTGGCTTTTATTGCTTCCACACTTGGATTGCTTGTAAAATGTTTAGTGTTTAATGAGCCTGGAAGGAAGTCCACCTTATGATAAACTAGGTAGAAGAAAAATAGCATAAATTAATGACTTATTCTCTGGTTTTCTTTGGATGGAACAATGTTAATTGGACCCCTTTGGAAATTTACTTTGGACTATCATTCAGACTTCTTTATAATCAGCTTCTGAAAATTTTCACTATGGGCTTTTCTCTTCGGCTTGTATTTTATCCTACAGGCCTTGGACATGTTAAGAAGAGATTTACAGCCTCCTAACAATTGCAAATTGTGCTCATAGTACATACGTGTATACGTACATATACATATTTGTGTATATCTTGAGACTTTTCTATACCGAGATATAAAATATCAAACATCCACATTTGTCTATGAATGAAACCAGTGCTTTTTATTTATGAATAGATTGTCCTTGATTTCTTATCAAATAGGTAAAAAAACTAATAGAAGTTGAATTACATGCATGTACAATATTTTACAGTTTTAAAGATATCAAACAGAAGAACATCAGTATAAAGTAATTCATTGGCATGAAAACTATTGACTCACTATTTAGTTTTCCTGATGTTTATAAAATTATGATATCAAATCCTAAAGTTAACAAATCATATTTTTCTTCATTTTAGGATGTTAATATTTTTTATAATGTACAAATTGGTGAAATGAAGTTCTATTTGTCATCTTAAATATAAAAAAATCTAAGTTATAATGTCTGCCTTATTTTTTATTAAAATGCTTACATCTAGTGGTAAATATGAAGACAATTCAATTTCTACTAATATTTTCAAAATTGTTTTTTCTTTCTGTCATGTATAATTGGATTTCCATATAGTTAACTGTGATGTCAGCTCAAATGGCTTAAGTCATGTCTAGAAATCAGTGGAACATGGCTGAGGATATCTGGAAGACCATTATAAGCACCCAAACAAACAGGAAATGTTCGTCCTGCATACGGTTGGGGGGACCCCACTATCTTAGTTGTAGCCCAGATAGGATGTGAAGACAACAAAGAAGGAAGCCGAGTGCTTTTCACGCTCTGTGAGGTGCGCCAGCCCTCCTCATGCACTCAGTTCCTGCAGGCTCCAAGGCACTCCCCAGCTCTCCTCCGTTTTCTGACAGAACGTTCCTGGCCTGGGCAGTGTGCTCCAGGCCGCAGATGTGACTGGGCCCTCTGCATCCCCGGCGAACAGATGGCCATTTTCACTCTTCCACCCCTGACTCCCTAAGTGGGCATTGTAGGCCTACTTTATGAATCATTTCATATCATGTACATTTTTAAATTAATCAATGAAATATTCGTCTAGTGACTCTGAACCAACATGCTTTGGGTACTACACAGGAGAGAATGTGTTTCTTCGGTCCCAGGAATTGTTGCTAACCTCATCATCATAGTAATTACCTCAACCTGCCAAGATTTTCAGTATCACTCCTGGATCCCTAATATTTGAGGTTGTGCTCTAAAATAATCCACCAAATCCCTCTTAGCTTCATGAGGACACATAACTTTTTGGCTTTTCACAATCTGAAAGCTACTAATGTAGAAACTTTCTTTCATTAAACTGCTTTCATACTGTTAATTTCATCTCCTTTCATTACTCATAATAATAAAAAGTGCATCTCAAATTAATGAAAGGGGTTTTGAGTTGATCTTTGTTTTATAGATGAAACTTGGTATCTTCCACGGTACAGTTACTGTTTACCTTTTAGTGTTTGTGGAGTGAGAACTTGTTAGAGAATACATCAGTACTATTTGATACATTGAGGTAAAATTAATTTTTAAGTTTCAATGTCCCAAGTAATATATAGCTATCCATATTCATCGAACTTTTCTTTTGATAGTTTATAAGTGAAGATAAATTTCTGAAAAGATTTATATTCTTAATTTAAACTGAAGTCATGTCTGATTAAAGTATATTATTTCATTTCAGAAGATATAATACATGACTATTAAGGTACATGTATGGTTTACTACTCTGTGGTAAAATTTTAAAAGTAAGTAATAAAATGTAGTTCATTATTAATTTTGGTTTCAAATTGAATTTAACGTGTCCTGTGACCATTTTACATAGATATTGAAATATTAAAAATTGAAGTGACTATGTTGATAATAGTCAAACTTCTGTGAAAGAGTCATTACTATAATAAAGTGACGTTGTTGCTTAATTACAATGACAACGTCTCCCATTTTACATATCTTTTTTTTAGTCTTTATTGGTACATTAAATATACACATCATGATTGCACTCCATAATGGGGATTTGTAGCAGTATAAGACACAACTTAATTCTCATTTTTTTCCCATAGCCCTACCCACCCAACCACCCCCCCATATACATAAAATTTGTTTCCTTACTTTTTTGTTACAATCTCAACATTGTCCCCTTTCACCTTATTTTACATTGAGCATTTTCTATTTCACAATATATAACATACAATGCTAGGACTCATTTACATCTTCATTTTCTCATACCAGAGAAAAGATGCAATGTGTACCTATCTGTGCCCTATTTATTTCACTTATGAGGATATCCTGAAGGTATGTCCATTTATCCTATTATCTTTCACCTCATTTAGAATTTGAATACCTTACATTAAAATCACTCACTCTTGCATCCATGTATGTTCAAGATGTTTCCAGATTGTAGCTCCTTCTCATTATGCAATATAATATCATCCTTAAATTCACATGTGGAGCTCAGAGTTCTGTGGTTACACTACAGAAACACTGTGTTCAAGATGGCTGGTGCCAAACTACTTCACCCGGTAAGTATCCAACCTGCCCAACTGATACTAGGTATATTTGTCCCCATTTTACATATCTTAATATATATATATATATATATATATATATATATATATATATATATATATATAAAGAAAACACTGAGAATGTCTTTCAAACAGATGACTCAGGATACTGATGTGTAATTTTATGTTTTATAAAATATAAATTATTCCTTTCTTTTCATCTAGTTTGTATTTTGTTCAAATTTTAAAAGACAATTTACAGCTTATTATTTTACTCTTTGATGCTGGTGCATATAGGATATTTGGAGGATCAAAAAGCAGAGCAGTACTGTTTGGAAATAGCACCAGGATTCCAGAAAGTTCGGTGACTAATTGTTGAGTTTGTTTCTCAGCATTAGAACACATGCCAGTGGAGAGAGCTCAGTGTGTCTTCTCCAATTTCTGGGGAATGACTCCTCCAAGATGGACTTTGCAACTCAGCAAAAGACTTATAGCTTCAGCTTGCTTCCCTGTTGGCTCTTCTTGGTATCCATTTCAGGTTCTTCAAAGAGATATTTCAAGCTACGATCCCCGAGGCTGAAGATGTAGTGGCAGAAAACACCTTTCGTACTTTGTAGAGCCCATAACACAGAAAATGTCCTTATTCTTTTGTGTAAATATTTGCTGTTATGTTGTGTTTCTGTTGTTTTCTGCTGAAGCCTTACCATTTTATTCATACTTAGTACGTATATTTAATGAAGTGCAGCGCTATGAGAAAGATGGGATGGAGACAGAATCACTTGACTACTCCAATACTGCCTTTGGACTCCTTCCTCCTTCATCTGATGAGAATTCTTTGACAGCAAAAATTGTAGGTATTGTTACATAACATAGGACAGCACGAGTGAAATCTGTCCCTGCAAATAAGCAAGTGTCAGAGTCACTGAGGAAGGACCGGTCAAGGAAGAAAGCAAAAAGACAGATAAAACGGAAGGAAAAATGTCTGATTTTGTACAAGAATGATTACAATTTAGATAATAGTACTTTATTTTTTTAAAAAATCATTATTTTTATTTAACAGACTGTAAAAACAAGGCTTAGATGTTGCCTGTGGACACAGTGCTAACAAAATGATAAATCCAGGATTAAAATCCAACTCTTATCTTACATAATTAGCCCAACTTTTAGCCATAGAAATACTATTATTTCCTCACTCATAAACATTGCAATCTCATTATGAAAATATGACATTTGATCTAATCTTGTTATGAGAATTCTAAAATAATAACAAAAAATGGAAAAAACTGTACCTTTCACGAAGAGAAATTTTATTTTGTAAATTATGGTACCTTTCATAAAAACCAAGTAGGTCAGAATTTCCAATTTTTCTCTGGGAGATAAATATTAGAGTGTTTCAGTTAGTATCTGGATTCAGTTCACACCCATGTGATGTAATATACTTCTTTTAAATTAGTGGTCCAGTGGATTAGTGGCAAGGGGTAAGGATTTAGGATCAATGTGAAATGGGTTTAATATAGCTTAGGTTTTTAGTGACTATGTGAGGATGAGATGTTCACTCCCTCAAAGGGATTTTTGACATTGGTAAGATAAAAATAATAAAAATGTTTTACACACAAAACACAAATGAATGTTACTCAATAACTAGCATTGTCACCATTGATAGGTTTTTGGGGTAATTTTATTGTTACTTTCTAAATTTAATAAATCATTTTAAAACTATTTTGTATGACATTTTTGAAAAATTGACCAGTTGATATTTCAAGAAGATTATTTAGAAGCATATATGTATATTTTTTGTGTATTCATATATATATATATTTATAAGTCCATGCAAAAACACATTCGTGGTATTTCATACATAAATACATTCCTTTTTTTTTTTTTTTTTTTGTGCCGCTTGAGCTAAATCTCTGGCCCTCTTGTTAGATTCTTTAAAAAAAATCAAATCTTTATTGGTACATTAAAAATACACATCATAGTCACTTTCAGCATTAAGAATTTATACCAGTATATGATATGACATGACTTAATTCTCATTGTTTTCCATTGTCCTACCCAACCTACAAACCCCCACCCTCTCATACATAGGCTTTTCCTTTCTTATTACCATCATGTTATTTTTGCCCTCTTTACTTATCCCTACACCCCATTTCCTTTTAAATATTTTCTACTTCACAATATCTACTTTATATTCCAGAACTCATTTACATTTTCATTTTCCATATATTAACTTTTTGGATGAATTTTATTTTATTCAGTTCTTCATCCTGTGTAAAAATGTCTGTTTTTAGTTTTTGCTCTATTTTCACTCTTTTTGTCCCTTCTTTCCTTTCTCCATCCCTCTTTTTCCACTTCCCATTGGAGCACTTCCTTCCTATTTCCTAACATCCATTATACATTTCTATTTTCATTTTCTCATCCAGAGAATGTAGTATTTAAACATGTGTATCCAATTTATTTCACTTAAGAATATGTTTCCGAACTCCATCCATTTAGCTATAAATGTCTGAAGCTCATTCTTCTTTACAACAGAGTAGTACTCCATTGTATAAAAACTCAAATCTTCTTTATTAATTTGGGAGTTGATGGGCATTTGGGCTGTTTCCAAGATTTAGCTGCTATAAACTTTGGTGTGCATATGTCACTGTGGTATGATCCTTTTGATTCTTTCAAGAAAACACCAAGAAGAGGTACAACTGGCTCAAATTGAACCTGTATTCTTAATTTTTTCAGTAATTTCCACAGTGATTTCAACCGTGGCTGGACCAGACTACTCTCTTACCAACTTGGAGAAGGGTTTCTTTCTTCCCCACAGCCTGTCCAGCATTTGCTAGGGGTTGATTTCTTGATAGTTGACATTCCTTCCGAAGTGAGATAGAATCTCAGTATTGTTTTAATTTGCATTGCATGAATTATCAGTGATGTTGAACATTTTTTCATATATTTTATTTGCCCTGTCTAATTCTTCATCTGAGATGCATCCTTTTTTTTTTTTTTTTTTTTTTTTTTTAGATGCCTATTTTTACATTGGGTATTTAAATTTGGAAGTCTGATATTTTTTATTTCTTTATATACTATAAATAATATCCTTTATTTCAATAGCTGGTGGTTGTTCTTACTGTGAAAAAGCTTTTTAGTAAGATCAAAGCCCAGTTATTGAGTTTTTGCAGTATTTTTCTCATACATTTTTATATAGTCCTCTTTATCCTTGAATTGCGCATCTACATATTCAAATCAACACATATTAAATATTTTTAAAAATCTGAACTCATAAACTTTCCTTAATAATTATTTCTTATGAAAACAATGCAGTCACTACTTTCGTAACTTTTATATTATTCTAGGAAGTATCAGTAATTGACAGACAATTTAAATTATATGGATTCACTGCATAGTTTATATGTAAATGCTATGCCATTTTGTATAGAAGCATAGTGAATCTGTAGATATTGACATCTATAGGGGTCCTGCGACCAATGCCCTGAAGATACTGAGGACAACTAATATCATGTAATTATGGATCATAAAAAGTTATGCAGCCAGCTGCACTCCTGAAGCTGTAAACTCAGTGCTCTGGTAAGGCAGGAAAATCTCAGGCTGTGAAGGTCAAGCCCAACCCAGATATCATGGCCAATTAGAATATTTATCTCACAACATATTGACAGCATGGCCAATAAGAGGATTTGTCTCACAACACATTTTAAACAGGGGTGGGGGGCTGCCACTCAATGAGAATAGCAATGGATGAAATCCAAAATACAGAGGGAAAAAAACACAGAAACTATACACCATTTTAGACCCTATCTTTGACTGAAAAGAGTACAAAGTTTCAAATTTTTAAAAATGGGGTTTTGGAGATAACATTTATATTCTATCTGCTTCGATTAAACTTTACTTCGAATTCTTCCCAAGTAGACAATCTGTCTGGTCCTCATTTCCACTCACTGATAAATGGAAATGACTATCACTTTCCTCCCCAATCTTCTGTCTGTTATCGCTCTATATCCATCCCCACTGCCTATCATATGGTAAATCTGTGCTGGGCCTGAGTCTCTGCTGCCTTACAGGATCATCTGCGCAAAGTTCATATAGTTTCTTACCAAGACAACTAGCTCCTTGCAATACTTCTCTATCACTATTCATATGTCAATTAGGTCTGTGGTTTCCAGAAGTGTCTCACACAGAAAGTATTGAAGTATCATCTTTAGAAAATACATGCTTTCAAGAAAGACAAAGAAAACCATGTATTGAGATAGAAATTGAAAAGAGGAGGTGAGATAGAATTCTGTAGTTTCTGCATTTACTGGCATTTGACTTATGAATTAGAGCGTGAGACTGGAGACATCATCATACACAGAATTAACTCTACTGTGTGTCAAGATGAAGTTGTTAGACATTTTCTTATTTTTAAGAAAAAAAGTATCAAATGGCCTTAGCAAAGACCAATAAATGATTCATATTAAAAGAAGATGAAGCATAAATTGAAAATGAATAAACAAGATGATCAGTCAGGAGTCACTGTATCCAAAGGTCCAATGAGAGAAAAAAATAGAAAAATCATAAATATGTACTACAAATTAATTTCACAGAGTTTAGACATTGATTAGAAGTAGAAAGAATGAGCAAAATTAGAAATCAAATTACATTTATCATATTACAATCCTGAAGGTCTTTGAAAGATGATTTTAGCTAATGCCATGGAAAATTTAGGGGAAGATGCCATTTTGGAGGGAGAAGAAATGTTTATTAGGAAATTCACTGAGGCTGGTGAGTGATTGTGATATTTGTCTCCAGTGCATGCTAACTGTGATCTCAGTTAGGAACTTCTCAAGGTGATCAAACCAGAGCTCTACAGAACTCTGTTTGTGGGGAGTATAAATCATTCTCCTAAATCTTGGTTGTAAAATGCTTGTGCTACTATTTCAGGAATCCAGAATCCCTGAGCTCGTGGCTCATAAACTAAGTTATTTTTTTCATGCAAAGGAAAAACCTGATATTCAAGAAAAATAAACCAAGCACAAAGTTTCCCTCATCAATCATATCTCAAATTAGTTTAAATTCTACCATTTCGTCAAGTTGAATTATCAAAATGCTTACCTGATTGGCTCAAACCTTGGCAGAAATTTCTTTAGAAGTGTCTTCATTGTGTTATCTTAATGATCTGTCCTTGGCTTTTATTACAGGTTGATTCAGGAATTGGACATATGAAGAATGCTTCCAGCACTGCTGATAAGTTTCTGTGGAAGATGTTGTCAATTATAGTGTTCCTTGTCACACATGGTAGTACATTAGTTTTAGAATTCAGTAGCGGAAAACTTTGATTCCCATAAAAATTTGTTTTTGCCAAATTCTCAGAGTTAAACCTTGTGACCAAAGCAGTTATAACATTTAGGGTAAGTTAAATTTCACAAAAGTTCTAACTTAATTTATGCCAAATTAATATAACTTTCATTAATCTTCATTATAATCTCATTCTGAAGTTTTTATGATGGTGAAGTCTTTACAACAGTCTTTGAAAGAATGGATTCTATTCCGTTTTCCTTTCTTTTCTTTCTTTTTTTTGTTTGTTTGGTTTTTTTTTTGAGACAATGTTTGCTATGTAGTCCCAGCTGGCCTTGAACTCACTATATAGTCTGTGCTGTCCTCAAACTTGTGGCAGTCCTTCTGTTTCAGCCTCCCAAGATCTGAGACACTGAAGTAGGAGGAAAGCAGAGATTCTCAATAAAAATGGATGTTATTCAAATTTCATTTATAAAGTATTTGCAAGGAATGTTCATACTTACACTTTGCAATATTTGTTATCTAAATCTTTAAGATAGTTTTTTGTAAGTATACCCAGGTACTTTATTTTCAGAATTTTGATTGTGAAAGCACTTAAATTTATATTGTTTTTATTGTAGTAAATATCATTTTGTTAGGATTTTAGTTTATTAATTGTTTTTTATATGTAAAGGAGTAACATATTTCTAAAATTTTTTGGATGATTTTAGATTATCTATAAAAATAAATCATAATTGTTTTGATTAACATGTTAGAAGTTAATGTTAATTTCTCCTTAAACTGCACACATATGCACACTTTAATTTTATCCTTACTTCTTAAAGCTTGAGAAATGTTCAATGTATTTTCTTTTCTTGTTATTTATGTAGGTTATAATGTTGGGTCACAGCAATTCATCAGACATTTTCTACTGTGAAATTATACTTTAGCAAATAGTAACCAACTATGTAGTAAGCAACTTTTATGTTTACTCTCTTTATATAATTAACAGCAAGGTATGTGCATGCATGAAGCAGATGTAAACTAGGATTTTTACCTACTTAATGCTCTTTTTTTTTGTGATTTTCTGAGCATCACAGGGGGTAAAATACACCCATACCCTTCTTCTGTTGTGTAAACATATATTTTAACATAATGGAATGTGTGTGTACCTGACATTAGTTGTACCTGAGTAAAGCAAACATCGATTTGTGCAGTCACAAAACTTAACAGATAAATGCAAAGTGTATACTTGTATACTTCAAGGCAGCAACAGGTGGGTTTTACCCATGAAATATCATTTTTGTGCAGTTAGTATTTGCTTCTAACAATGTTTTCTTTTGATTTTGCTGGTAAAAGTCATCAAACTCAATAGAAAATTACATGAAAAATAGATTTGCATCATTTAGAGATGATTGAAAGTGAATATTCAGATTACTCACGCAGGAGAGATGAAGATGATAATGACTTTGACCTTAGCTATGTGAGCCAACATTCTTGTGATAGTGAAGGTGAGAAGAATCAACTGACACAATACAGGGAATGTAGACCTTCTTGATTCAGAAGATGAGGATAACAGCAATGTAAGTACATATTTGACTAATTGGAATGGTACAAAATTATCATACAACCAATTGGAAAAATTGAATGTTACATCTAGGTCCAAAAATATAGTGAGTACCTTGTCAAGGTGGAAACTTATTGGACAGAATTCCTTCACTCTCTTTCAATGTTGTAAATTGTATGCAGCAGACAAAATGGTACAAGATGTTACATATACAAATGTCAAAATACAAGTAAAACATTCTCTACTTACCAGTAGACATACTCAGAAATGTATTTGTCATGACACCTCCACTAGCAGGACAGAAAACATTTACGTGTTTGCTGTATTTAGTAGTGCTTATTTATGGAAGTTACAACAATGTGAATCCTTATTAAAAGGTGATGGGTGTGGGCTTGAGCTTTGTAGAATAACAAAGACACTGAGGAGATGTGGGTTCTTTCAAAATTGCCCGAAGTTTGATGACAAAATCACCTGCTAAGAAAGAAGAACTGATAATCTGGCTGCTTTGCATTTACTCCTTGAGTGATTCATAGGCTGTTGTCAAATAATTTACACACCATCTGAATATTTGACTATTGATTAACATTTTGTAGCATTTTATGGTTACTATACTACACATTCAAGCAATATATGCAAAAAAAAAAACCTCCCTGAAGATATCATGTGAAATATATAGTGCTATAGATGTGAAGACTTATGTTTTCAATTTAGAAATTTACCCTGGAACTATTCACTTGATCCTTATCCATATATTAATAAGCCAAATATTTTTGTGAGCACACTTGCTGCCCTCACTCACAAACTCACAAACCATTCAGAAGTGGAATTCAACAGTTGGTTTCCCAGTTTCCAATTAATGTTACATTTACTAACAGAATAGAAGTTGACTAGCATAGAAACTGCATGCAGAATCAAAGCAGAGATTCCAAATGAAATACTCTGCAATTTAAAAACAAAGAACTGTATAGTGCAATCTTTGGATTTCTGGTAAGTACAAAGGATCCTGAGATGAAAAATTTCCACAGCAAAATCAAAGACAGAGAAGAAGATGTTGATGAGTTCTGTAGAATACATGATGTCACTTGAAACACAAAGCTTTGGCTAATGATTGTATTCTACTTGATCCTAAATATATAGCATGAACAGTCTGATAGTTTATAAAGAAATAACTAAGGTAGAATATCACAGAGTAATCTTTGTAGAGGATTGAGACTGGAGCTCTCAAGAGATCATTTACAGCAGGGGAAAAAAATATTTCTGTCCAGGAAAATACACAAAGTAATTATAGAGCACACTGGTGAGCTGACAGGAAACAGGGACGCAGGCCCAGCATTTCACAGACCTACTGCAATAGCAAAACCTAAGGAAGATCAACTGGGCCCTACAAGAAAGGATAGAAAAATAAAACATACTGTCAGTGTAAGTGATATTTGTATATGGAACATGCAGATTTCATGTGTGATTCCCGCCTTGAGTGTGATCATCGAAGCATAGATTATTTTTTATTGTGCAGTTCTATTGTTATTTGCACTGAGTGTCTCATAGGCTTTTGTTTTTGATGTGATCTTTTAGGTTTAGTAGTGCACATAAACAGCTGCTGTGAAAATTTTAATGTTTATTCTAAATTCATAATACATGTTAAGAACATAATACTCTATTTCACTGATAATTTATGTCTCTGTCAACTATGCATTGCATGATATAATGACTCTCCTTCTAATAGCAAGACAAGCAAGATATAAAGTATGTTCTACAAAAAGTCCAGAAAAGCTAAATACACATGTTACCATAAATGTACAGAAAGTGGTATTGTCATGTATAAAGACTTCCTTAGATGTGATAATTGAACTCAAGACTATTTTTTGTAGTGTCATAATGATATCTTCATTGTAGATCACCTAAGTTTTAATTTCTGATGTTCTTTTTTATGCTTTGCACACCAAAAAGTGTTGATTTTGAAAATTTCGACACTTTTCTACAAAACTCAATATATATTAAAAATGCAATATTTTACTTTTGTGATTTTTCCTTTTAAGCACTCATTCTTTAATATAATAAAACTCATAAAATTAAAATTAATAACTTATCAATAGAAAGATTCTAAAGAATGAATATAGGTTTCACACATCCATATTTATACATCTTTATGACAAAAAATGTGAAATGTCAAGTATATACTACAAAATGGTCAGGGAAGCAGAACACATGTTCTGTCAGTATAAGCCACATGTGTAAAATGAATATGCTGTTTTCATGTGTGAAGATCACGTTAGCTATGATAATTGATGTAAAGATTATTTTTGTTACACAGTTTTATCTGTACTTTTGTTGTAGTTCATACAGGAATTTATTTCTATTGTTATTTTTAGTACCTATACATCAAAAAACATTTACTGTTGAAAATTGTGATGCTGAATATTAAAAAGTCAGTACTTTTAATTTTTTTTCTGTTTAGTAACATACTACCATCTTGTTAATATAATAAAACTTATAAAACTAAAATAATTTATTAAAAGAAATATTCTACAGTGTAAAACATATTTTATATTCACAATTATATACCTTCAGGACAAAATTGGTATTATGTCCCATGAATTTTAATTCAAACCATTTCATTTTGTCTATGAAACAGTGTAACTGAGAGTTTGTGTGTCAGATTTGATATAGCATTCCCATGTAACTAATGCTTTTGGTGAACGATTTTCTGGGCTCTTAGTTTTACAAACATACTAAGTACTGGTATTGAGCAAAGGAATTTTTTTTTTTCTGTAATCCATGGTACCAATAATTGAAGAGTAATCATGTATATTGAGGAATGTTCCATTAATGAAGATATCATGCAACTGTCTGTAAGCAGTTAACATGAAGAAACAGAAATGAACACAGCTCGATAATGCTGATCTGAATTTTGGGCTCACTTTGTATCCTCCAATTCTGAAACTCTTGCTTCCTATTTTTGAATATGGTAGTCAGCAGAGAAATGGCTAGCTTTGAACTCTGTAAGCCTGCTACCTCTGTCTCCTGAGTGCCTTCATTACAGATGTGAGCCACCATGCCCAGCACTGTGGTATGTGGTACCAAGGATCAAACTCAGTACTTTGCACTTGCCAGGCAGATGCTGGAAGCACTGAGCTAAATCCCCAGCCTTACCTATATTTAAACCTAACTCTGTTAAGTCTTCTGTCTAGTGGTCTGTTAAAGCTTCATGTGCTCTTAGGTGGAACTTTTGGAGGGAGATTGGCTCACAGGTGTGTGAGCCTGGTCTAGACCACAGATGCATTCATAGTTTCCTGGGATGTTGGGAGGTGCAGGCTGGTAACAGTAGTAGGTCATTGTGAATCTGGCCTGCAATATATATATATTCCTCTTCCTACTTTAATAACTGCTTCCTCCTACCCGCCTTGCAATCTACTGTTTGTCCTCATCTATACTTCTTTGCTGGTCACCTTACCTTGGAAAAATCCAACTATGGACTGAATCCTGTATAGACTGATCTAAAACAGATCATTCTTCCTTTCACTCATGGATGTTGGTTGTTTTTGTCCAGCAGTGAGAAAGTAACTAAGACAGATTCCAAACCATCTTTTTGATCTTTTTAAAATGAAATTTTGAATAAATGATTTGTATTTGTTCAAAATTTTAGTACACATTTTGATGCATTGAATTATCTGTACACCATGACCTTTCATTTTTCAAAAACCACTTTTATAGAGAACTTAGAGCACATCAGGATGTGCCCAGATCTTGCTTATTAATATAAATATTTCACCCTGATGTATGCCAAAGTCATTACAACATTTTTACAGAAAATGTGTTTTCTCAATTAAACCTATTATCATAATTTCATTTGGGTTTCATTGTTTAAAATGTCACTAAATGCATGCAGTTTTTTACATGTTGGATTCAGAATGATTTTTAGCAGCTGAATATTTTATATTTTATTTTTGCTTCTTTGAGGATCTGTTCCTGGGACCCTTCAGTGCTCTGCAAAGGGTTTATATCTGAGAGATACCCAGCCCTTCAACACTCTCTTTTGTGAAAATTTCAAATACTTGATTTGTTGATTATTTCTTCAGTGCTCATTAGCATTTATAAAATAATACCACTAAAAGTTCCTCTGCTGGAATTATTTTAAAGAACTACATTTTTAATAGGTTAAAATATCTTCATTCTAATTACTAGGCTTTACACTCTCATTTTTAGTCAATTAAAATGTTAATGTGTACAACTTCAGTAATTGTTATTTTATTATTGATTTTACTTTTACCAAATCTAGTCTTTTTCATGTCTTACATTTGCAATGTTACAAAAAAGATACATTTAAATCAGTTATTTGTGCAATTTGCTAATGACCATTATAATTATAGGAGAGAAAAAGCATAAAAAATTATTTTTAACTTCAACACAACTATAAGTGCTACATCAAGATGAATGAGAATCACATAAAGCATTACATAAAAACAAGAAGAGCCAGGAATGTAGCTCACCTTCTGATGTCTGCCTTGTAAATGTAAGGTCATGAGTTTGATCTCTGATCTAAAAAAGGAAAGGGAAAAATCAACAATAAATCCCATAAAACAATTTTGAATGGCGTGTTATTTTACTGTTTTGGGGCAAGCTAAACCAGCATGATGTTGAAAGGTAACTTGGCTGCATCCATTTAGAAAAGAATAAACACTTTGATGCAATAGTTTGATTCTGCAGGTATGACATATGTATAGCTAAACATATATCTGCAATAATATTTTTATTAGTGCAAATGCCCAAATAACTTTAATGTCCATCAGGCTAAGAAAAACAAATAAACTGGTCAATTGTTTGCTTCTGTACTGTTGAGAAAAACAACTTGAGTTGTATGGAAGTGTTTTTTTCAATCTTTTTTTTTTCTGCTCAACACCTAATAATTATAGATCTTTAGAGAATAACATTGGCTAGGTCAATTTACATATACACTGTATAATGATCAAATATTGATTCAGGGAAGAAACACAGAATAAAACTGTGCTTTATTGAAACAGATCTTTGACTCTACGTTGCTATAAAACTGGAAATCATGTATGTCTTCTTCAAATGAGTAACTGTTACTAGTCTACTGCTCAGTATGCACTACTTCTTTCCATGTATTTTATCATGAGACCCTCTTTGCTATGAAAACTGACACTAGTATAAGACCTCAACTTAGGGCATTCTTCAGTCCACTGCATCTACTTATTTATTTAAATTTTCAACAGTCCTCTTAAAGGAGTGCCATTTTTATCATCCTCAGGAAATCAAACTGAGGATCTATTAATTATATAGGATTTAAAATTAGTAAATAGATTTGAACTGAGATTTTTACTGAGTGTAAAAGCATGTTCTCATGTGACACAAAAAATTTTTCAGGATAAAATAACTTACCCGCCTCTCATATTCTTTTTGTTCATGACTTGATTCTTATTTTTTCCTATTCCCTTACCTACTCTATAACCTCACCCCTATATACATAAGCTTTGTTTACATTACTTTTATTACCATCAAAATTTTTTCTTTCTCCTCAATACTTACCCTACCCCCTTTCCCTTTGAATAATTTATATTTTATAATATCTAACATACATTCATTAATCATTTTTAGAAAAAGAATAGTTACAACCTTGACAGAGTGAAAGAATGTGCTAGGGTAAGGCAGGATGGCGATGTCATTGTCTTAGACATTTTGAACTGGAGAAGGGAGAATAGAAAACCATGAGGTTGGTAAATGCTGATGTCTGTGATTTGGAAGAGTCCAAAGATAAAGGCAATGTAGATATGCAAATAATTCTTTTTAAGCAGAATGAAGGTGGAACTGTAGTCATTACACAGCCAACTGAGATTATAATCTGCTGTAATATTCTAATGCATAAGCCCTATTTGTTGTAAACTATTCTTCTGCAGCAATGCATGTATTCTCCCATAATGAAAATAGAAGATATTATCCAAGCAAGATTTTGGATACAGAATTACAAAATATGGCATCTCAGTACAGACTCGATGGTAAAAAGTGAGAAGATGGAACAATAACTTGTGTTTATTTACTGCTTACACACAACAAATAATGCAGACTGAGTAAAGGAAATAGATGTAACAAGAAACGGTTCACTGGAAAATGAGACATGCCAATAAGACTCACATATTTAAAGAAAAAAAAGACATTTTACCAAAAAAAATGACTTTTGTGATACTAATTTCAAATGAAAGTTGGAGAATTTTCAGTGACATCCTTGAAACATAGGTTCTAGGCAAGAAGTCACAACTACTCTTCAGTTCATTGATCATCAGTGTGAAAAATATTTGCCTCAAAGGAAACTTCTGCAGTATGATTGCATTAGGGCACAGAATGTTCATTTATTTTTCCCTGTAATTAAGTCATGTAACAGCAACCTTCAGTAATAATTCTGAAAATATATGTTAATTTCCATTCTAAAAATCCTCGAGGCCTAGTGGACCACTGATAATATGAAAAGTATTATCACTCCTGAAAAGTTGATGAAAATGTAGTAAAATGGACTTAAGTTCCACTTCACAGATATAAAATACAAGCTTTGTATTAAAGATTACACCAGAACATATTTTATCTTTATATATGTTGACATTACTCTCAGTAGCCTATAAAGATATTTTGTTATAAATAAAAACTTCTTGCTGTATGAGTATGTAATTCCCAATATGAGTAGAGGTAATTCCATATAAATAAGACATCAGTTACATGCCAATCTGCTTTACAATCTGCCTCCCATGTCTGTTATCACCAACAGTTGGCATCAAGAGTACAGGGTGCCATGTGACCAAAGACGAGATTCTCACTGGAGCATAATACATTTTTGCAGCAGAGATAAAAAGAAAGGGAAAGAAGTCCATGTATTTTTTCACATTTTGGTCTATTAGTTTGGTTAATTTGTACATATGATACATTTATAATGCATAAATAGTATTTAAAATATTTAAATGTATCATAACATGTAAAGTAAATATCTTGCTATTGGCAAAATAAAAGGGGGTTGGTGGGGAGGGGAAAAAAGAGTTGAGGTGTTTCATGTGTACACAAAAATTATCCTGAGGAAGGTAATCGTTATGTTTGCAAACATCTACTAATACAAATATTTTAAAAAGAAAATAACAAAAGATATCTATACCTGTGTGCATGAAAAATTGTCAGTTACCTTTGAGTTCTTAGTATTCTTGCCCTTCTGTTACTTCAGGTCAGCTATACTGGTCTCTTTATCCTTTTAAGATTATGGTGAAATCTTATGTACTTACCAATCAATAGTTGAACGCTGAGAAGCAAAAACCACAATGGTGGTTTGAGAAGAATTGAGGTGGTGGAGAAAATGTGGATGTTTTTGTCAGGTGTCACTAAACTTGTAAGATGGATAAATTCTGAATACAGATGGATAAATTCCATATGCAGTGTGATGACTATGGTTAATAATGCCAGTCTACTTGGATTTCATGAAAGAGCTGATTGTAAATGTTCTCACTAAATCCCCACACTAAATGGTAGCTATGTGAGGCCATGGTTGTTAATTAATTTTATAATAATCACTTCATGATGTATCAGATCTTCAAATTGTACATCTTAAATCTATATATATATATTTTTTTATTTATACCTTAATAAGTCTGGAAGAAAGGAGTTGTGTGAGGCCTAACAACTCTGGAGTACTCTTTATGTTTTATAGTCCTGTTCCCAATTTCTTAAAATCAAGATGTATTACGTTCTAGGACTGACGGCAGCATTTTGGAGCACTGGTATCTTCCTGTCCTCCTAACCAAATGTCTGAATTATCCCACATTTCTCACCTCCTTGTGGTCTGCGGCGACCACAGTTGTAATATACTTGGTGAGAGAGAGCCCCTGTTCAATTTCTAGGTCTCCCTCTTAGGAGGCGATGTGGCTCGGCGTTGGAGTTCTGCCCTGAGGCACTAGTCCTGTGCTGGTGTTCACTTAAGAGGCTCAGGACCTTTGAGGGTAGAGTCATACAGCGTGACCTTCAGTTCTTCTTTCCTAGCCTAATCTTGTCCCAGGAACACAGCGAAGGATCTGTGAAAAACAACTGGTAGAGGGAGATAGACTTTTTCATTTTTTTTGTTTGAGTTCTAACTCATTACAGAAACCCCGAATACATTCATTAACCATTTATTAATAGTATGCTTGGATATCTTTTATCCCAATCCGTGATAGTTTTTTGTTTTGTTTTGTTTTGTTTTGTTTTTTCCCTTCACCATTCATCTAGGCACATTTTTTTTTTTTTAATTTCTGGACTAACTTATCTAGATTTCTGAGCAACCAAAATGCCTGACATTTTCTTCAAATTATGATTATGTAGCTTGTTCAAAATATTATTATGTTTAGAGTATCCTAGGAGAGACTACATTAGATGCAATACTATTGGTTGAACTTTTTGTTGATAAATTCTCAGATCAGTTTTGAAATGCTTTATTGCTATAAAAACCAGAGGTAATTTAAATTATTCTTGGTTTTTAAGTAATATTCCATTCTGTGCATATTAATAGGTGAAAATTAAATACTATGTCATCTGTTTTTCATTTCAAGGAAATTTTATATCTTACTTTATGTGGTCAATTTAATATCATACTTTTCAGTGTTTAGTCCACCTTCACAGCATTCATTAATTTATTAAAATGGGTATAAAATGCTAATAAATAGGTATGAATTTTACACACTTCATTCATACTGAATCTGTAAATCACCTCATGGACAGGACCAAACATGTGCAGAAGTTGCTTATCAGTTATCTGGTGATAGTGACATGAAAATACCTGTGATTGCTAATTGCAACTCTTAAATGTCATGGTGCAGGAAACCATCATGACTTCAAGATGACACACACCATGTTCAGATATAACCAGTTTTCTGTAAGTTCCTTTTAATTATCAAATCATAAATGTCTAAATACAAAGGAAAACAAAGATATACTTACTTATATATTATTTTTGATATAAAGTGATACAAATGTAAGATGATTATGATAATAAAGAGACATCAGAGAGAGATAAATTAAATAATTATGAGGTTAAACTACAAAATAATAGGAGTAATTTCCTTTTTTTGTCTTACATTATGAGAAACAAGGTTAACTCTGAGAGTTCTAGTGTAGTAACAAGGACAGAACTAACAAACTGAATGGAGATTAAACTGTCAAGGAAGTTGTTTTTACTCCTAGAATTGTTCAGTGTTTACCAAGGTATATGATTCTTGAAACTGTCTCTTCAGAGGGAGAGTAATTGATGAATCTTACATTAAGTTCCTGACAACTGGAGCCTTAAATGCTAATGTGTCCTGTAGCACAGGTTCGATCGCTCCTCCTGGAACTTGCAATGGCCGAGAATCATGACTTCATTGAAGTGCTTGCTGTGTCACTCTGGGACTCCAGGTTGGTCTGTCTTCAGGCTGTGAGACTCAGGAGTTCTTGAAACAGACTGGCAGCTGGTACGTGTGTTTCCTTCTCATTTGTGTGAGGATGTCCAGTCACTGACTCTGACACAGTGCTGAACATCTTATAAAGTTGGTCTCTCCTTGTTCTTCTTGAATGTCAACTGAAGAGTCAGTCCTGTAGTTATAAATGGAAAATAAAAGTGATTTGTCTATATTCTGTCACTTCAGAGACTCAAGGAGTCTCCTCCTGTCCTCTTGTGTCCAACCCCATTACCACCCAGCCTCCTGAAAGAGCTTCTCAAAGAATTTTTGGAGCTGGACAGGGTACAGTAGTTCATACCAGTAATTGCATGACTCTGAGAGTCCAAGGCACGAGGTGCACAAGTTCTACCTCAACCTGATTAATTTAGTGAAAAGGGCTGGGTTTGTAACTCAGTGTGAATTCTGAGTACAATCTCCACTAAACAAAAAAATAAACTAAGAAACAAATGAAAAATACAAACAAAACAAAAATGATGTCTTTTCTCTGTGGTTTAACCTTTATTGCTCTCATACTGTGGGTCATACATAGTTGGAATAGGGCAAGACTCACATGTTCTTCAGTGCCTGTATCTGCTCTTCATACATGTACATGTACATCTAGAATTTTCGCACATATACTCTTTTTTCCCCCTTCTACTGCTAAACCAAAATGTTTCTTCCAACAAATGGAAGGAAATTGATTTTTCAAGTGCTTACTCTCCTTCAGTTGAGGAGAAGCAATTTGACCAGCAAATTTTTTTTTCTAGATTAACTTAAGATAATATACCTGTTTTGATTTTGAAAGTCCAAAACCAATTTATTTTTTGAAGATTCCTGAAGTTGTCCTTACAGTTATTTCTTCCCATCTAGAAGAGATAATAATCATGTTCTCCCTTTTCAGAGGGACTTCCCAAAATCAGATCAACTGGATGCATTTGTAGCAAAGTCTCTCTGTTTTTATTGTTTTGCTTCTAAACGTGGTACTAGTTTTAATATTGATTCTCAAGGCAGTTTTTATACAGACACCAAGGAGAGGATGATCTGGCCCTGTTTGTAATTATCCATAATTTCCAAGCGCAGCACATGTATGCAATGCGTCGCTGGTAGTCAACAGAATTGAGTTCATTGAGAGGTTGCTTCAATTGCTTATTTTTACATGTAAAATATCTGAAAAAATAAGCACTGTTCATAGTGAGAACATTTTACATAAAATAACTATTCTTTATTTTTTATCCTGTCAACCTCAAGTGCTAAGTAACAAACCATATTCTTTAAAATTTATCATAGTAAAATAAGCTTTGTTTATTCTTTTTTTGGTCCAAAATTTCAAGATGATAACACGAATGTAGTGCTATTTAGACAGTGAAGAAAGAAACATAATGTTGAGCTGCACCCTGAAGACATTTCTTTTGTATAATAATGCTTTTTATCCACAGATGTTACTTGAAAATTGATATAATGGTATTTCTTGTAAGTCTACTAGAAACAAAACAAAACAAAAAACATTTAAAAAGTAGAATAGATGTAATTGTATGTGATAAATGAGCCAAGTGGAATTGTACTGGAAACCCAGAGGGAATAATTATCTATCAGTGGCACCTGCAGAGAAATTATAAACAGCTGCAGAATTTGATTTTTGAACAAGAAAATAGAGAAAATAACTTAAAGATTGGTATTAAGAATTGAGAAGTTAAGGAACAGAGTATAGAATGAAACAAAGAGGGTTTAAGCACGATTTCAATCCAGAGATAATAAGGTACAAAATGACTAGAACTACAATTTTAAAATCAGTATGGGAAATGTTAATTAGGAGAGAAGTAAAAAAAAAAATAAAAACAGTTGGAATCTCACACTCAAAATGTGACTCTCATTTAGCAGTGTGTCAGTGTCTAAATTTGTAAATTGGCTTGTTAGGCAGCATGGTATTATAAAAATATGTACATCTACAAGCTATCGGGCCTTTGAAAGTTATTTGATATGTATGATTATATAATTTTGCAGTATAAAATAAATAATTTGAATTTGTTTTATACTTAGTGTAGAATTTGGTACATATTAGGTAGTATATTTGGTACATAGGTAGAATTTTCCTCTTTTTATTTCTATTTCCTCATTATTCTTAGAAAGCTTAAAATATCTGTATGGGACATATATATATATTGTTTTCCTGTGTACTACATATGTACACAAAATGATAAACAATGATCTGGCAACAGTGATTTCTAATGATTATTATATAACATTATATTTTTCCAGTTTTTTATTCTTTAAACACACTCAATACCAATGTTATGCAAAGCCCTTGGAGAAAGTCACCGAGCTAAAGAAGAATTCCTTCCTACATGAAGCCTGCATTTTAATGTAGAAAGACACTGAACATATTACACATAATAAGTAAGTAAATTATGTACTAAAAAATAGATGTTATGGAAAATCCGGAAGTGCTAAACAGGCAGGGCATGAAGGATTTAAATGCAAAAGGTGATGACTGGAAGAAATCGCAGTTAAGGTGGTGATTGGGGTGAGTATCATGGAAGGCAAAGGATGAGAGCAGAGTGGCGGGGGCGCTGCCCATGTCCACGACATCAGAAGAACACTCCGTAGGATAGTCGCAAAGGAAGGAGGTAAGAGAACGTCGCTCACATTTGTGTAATAGTTAAGAAGCTTTCTATGGTGAACATGGACAGGACAAGTACCGATATAGATATATAATGAGACTACTGTAGACGACAGAGCTGAGAGTGGTTTTTTTTATGACTTATAGTAGTGAAAAAAGAGAAGAATAGCTAGATTTAGAAAATATTTAGACCATACATGATTGGAACTTATGGTCTATGACTATTTTTTACACTTACAGACTTTATTTCTCTGAGCAAAGAGTAAAGAAAAGTTTTACCTAATGCCAATCTGATATTTGAAATAATCCTGCATTATATGATTTGTTGTCATGTCTAATGTTTGATTTAAATATATTTTATGTGGCTGTGCTCTCCAACCTACTGTATAAGCAATTTTATACACGTCTGGAAAATATCTTAAAAACATGTAAACTGTCAGTTTAATAAAAAGCTATGCACACATGGAATTGGGTATGTGAATTGTGTAAACCACAGCCACCATACATGATTTTTTTCAACTTTTGTGAGAACTTTGGGATGCAAGTGATTGTTCAGAAACAAGTTAAAAAGATATAGATCCAAAGTTTGAAAAAAAAATGTTAATTCAAGTCTATTTTAAAGAAATACGTGTTATTCACTGCTTTTATGCAATAAGGTAAATACTTCATAAAATTTTAGATAGCTACTCATAATAAAATCAAGAAATTATATTTTTAAAGAGAAAATACTTTTAAAATATAATCAAAGTTCATATATAAATAATTCATGAGAATACATGTCTTTGTAATCTTATTCTCAAAATTTCCACTATTTGTCTACTTTGTGCAGTCATCTCATGTCACTAATTCCATTCTTTCTCTCATTCTATCATTTTAGCTTCATCCCTGTTTGACCTTGAAACTATAAGTTGTTCTCTGTTATGCATATTCACTATCTGCTTTTCTGCTCTTTAGTTTTTCCCCTAATACCTTCCAGTTTGTTGCAATATTTAACAGTTGGGATACTCACATTACCTAGAAATTTAAACTTTTAAAACAATGTCATTTTTTAACATAAATCCAAACACGTTTTATGTAAAAACTCCTGCCATAAAATTCTAATATTGCTGTGTTTTCCTACTATAATTCTCCCCAAACTAAGGCCTCAGAACTACCTTTTGTCACTGTGCTGCTGTCCCTTGTCTGATTCTGACCACTCACCGTGAGATAAAATATTCTTTTGAGTTGAAAAAATCCTTCAGAATAATTTGAGATACACTTTTTAAAATATAACTTTTGAAATCTTTTACTGAAGTTTCAAACAGTCCATCCTCATTTATAAACTCTCTTTTTTTGGTACTACCCACAAAGTGCCGAAGTGATGATGTTTCGTACGTTACTGTGAGAGCAAAATAGTAATAGATTCCAATAGTTTAAAGACGCTATAAAGTGAACACATCGAGAAAGAAATTGCTTCTCAGCAGAGTAGGCACTTTTTAAAAAAAATCAGTAATATGTTCTACAGGAACACTGTTGCAGCTGATCCTGCTGATCAAGATGGCTACAAGCGTTTTGTGCAAAAAATAAATACCTATCACAAAAATGTCTTGTATCCTGCCACAAAATTGATAAGAAGCGTCTCTAGTCTTAGTGAAAGTTTTTCTGTTGAGTTTTTTTGTCTACTAAATAAATATAACTTTACACTGACTAGAAATATAAATGAAAACTAATAACCAACATTTTTAGTATAGTGTTGAATAACTTAAATCACCCCAAATCAGTAAAAAGATGTTAAGACTCACTGTTTAATATATCCACTGAATTATCGTATACACTTCCACTGAGACAGTGTATTCTCTTAGTGTGTTTTCTCCTGTTTAACCAAGTAACTGAACAAGATAGTTTATAAAGAATATAGGCTTATTTGATTGCTGATTGTAGAAACTGGAAAATCCAAGATATTCGGTTGATATTTCTTCGGATTCTGCTGATGGCCTTTACTTTCTGCACCATGACATGTCAGATGGCATCACGGAGCTAGACGAAGAAGCTGCCTTGCTCCCATCTGCCTTCCTCAGACCGTCACTAATGCTGAGCCAGGGGCCCTGCTCAAGGCCACACTTCGTAATAATTACTCACACTCTACATCTCTGACTCCCATTAACATATGAACTACTGGCTGTTTCCAATACATAAACTTTTAGAGAAATGTTCCAACGTTGTGATATTTAAAGCTGAAATTTCTATTTTAGTGTCAGAAGACTGAAATTTATGTTCAAGAGCATTATTACATTTTAAAACCTTTATTCAGTAAATATAAGATTTTTTTCAGCTTTCATGAGAATTTTAGGGTTCATTGCTTTTGTGCAATGAGGTATATATTTCATAAATTTTTAGATAGCTAAGAACTGTGCAATGCAGATTTTAATTTCAATAGCCATAATTTACATCTTGCTAATAAACTTTTAATTTCTCTAGAATATGTGTGTGTGTGGGGGTGTACAATATATCTATGTATACATGTTATATATAAATAGTAGTATGTACAGACATTCCTTACAATTCTAGTTATCTCAGAAGAGTAGGTTTTCTTCTGTTAATACAACATGACCAGTTTTAATCCATTTTAGCCCGGGTTTTGATGATAAAATTTGCATGTGATAATGTTCCAATCAGTCTTACAAAAATATAGTTAAGAGCTTTTTTTTTTTTTCTGTTTTCTATGAGCAGAGTTCCACTTTTAAATATTTGAAAATGCTTCGTGAAGGTTTTTTTTGTTTTTGTTTTTTTTGCTACTGATACAGGGATATAATACTGAATATTATCAAATTTGCCTCAGCACATGTGAAGAACTGATGTGTTTCCTTTGATGACATTCAGTATTTTAAGAAAGAAGAGAAATGTTGCTCCTTAAAGGAGGACTTGTCAGAATTTGGACAAGGGGTGCATGGCAATGGATTTCAGACTGCAGGAAAGTCTAGGGCAGTAGCACAAAATCACCCTCCCTACATACATGATTGTGCATATCTTTATGTTTTCTATTAATAAATGTGTGCTATTGTTTTCTGATATTTATGAAACATTTACACAAGTTTCACTCTTTCCTCAGTGCCTTTAACAGGTGTGATAAAACTGGAGAGTTAGGACATGACCTTGTCTACCTTACTCATTGGATTTAGCACCCATGCAAATCTGGGCTCTTCTTCAAAGTCAAAATGACCATGAAAGGTCAATGAATGAATTGAAGACATGACTCAGAAAATAACTTCCAGAACATCCAAAATTAATCATGGGAATTTTCTGAGGTTCATATATGGGGACATCTTTTGTGGAAGATTAAGGGCAGTATGCCTTTCCCAAGAAGGAACTTTATTCAGCCTAATATGTAGAACTTTATTCAGATTAGTTGGCTGTAATGCATGGAAAAGAGGTAATCATATTAAGTAAAACAGAAACACAGAAAGATAAACATATGTTGTACTTGCTCATATGTGGAAAGTAAAAAAGAGTGAAAATAGAAGACAGATTCTTAAAGAATGGAAAGGGGACTGGGAAAGGGCAAGAAAGTAGAGTATTGTGGAGGACGTAGTTCAGTGGTTCTAAAGCTTGCCTTGCAAGTGCCAGATCCTGAGTTTGAGCCTCAGTAAAAAAAAAAAAAAAAAAAAAGGAAAGAATACTTGTATGGGCATATTCTAATGAAACACATTAAGTTGCGCAATTTTGAATTAATAATACCTATGATGTAATTATTAAGTATATGATTAATATAACATCTTTATCAGGATGAAGGCTGTGAGCAAGGGAGTCTTGGGACCATGAAATAATTTATTTACATCGAATAACTGGAGGATAAAGAAAGAACAGGACTATTCTTTCTCCTTTATTCCATGTATTATAAAAACTAAGTCTAAATTCAAGTCTAGATCACATTATTTATGTAACTTACACTCAAACTCCTTGCCACTCAAAATTGTTTAAATCTGACCCAAATTGAAGGTGATTGAACAAAAAGAACAGCGGTCACTTGTGAAGGAATCTATTTGCTTTTTCTGCTTCTGTGACACTTTCTTGAGTCATTCATCACCTCTGCTCTCCGGGAACTCATGAGAGAATTACAGATATTTGTATTTTCTGCAGCAGACCACTTTCGTGCAAAAAATCATCTACTGTCATTCATTTTGTTAGCAACTACTTGAATACCTGGCAAAACTTACACACACACAACTAAAATAAAAATTCAAATAGAATTCAACTTCCAGCAGTATTACTGAGCATTTTACTGACTGTAAGAAGAATTGTATGGAAAAAATTTGGCAACAGTCTTGTGATCACTGAATATTAATATTTGTAAAGATAATTAAGGGTAACCGACCAAAAGAGAAACTCTTTGAACATCAGTGGAATATTATAAAGAATTAGCAAAAAGATTTTATTGTTTTTACCTGAAAACAATCAAAATGATTCTATAAAATAGTCACATTTAAAAAATTATATGTGGAATCAAATAATTGCTGTGTTACCACTGTATTTTTCAGCCTAAGACATTTTCTTCCTATTGTTTCTTGATTTAATACATTTCAATTTAGAAAAAAATTTAGAAAAAAACACTTTTTGTAGAATACGTGAATGTCACAATGAGCAATAATTTTTTTCCAAGAAAAAGGCCCAGATTTGTTCACAAGTCTATCTTAAGAATAAAGTTTATACTAGTTTTCATAAAAAACAATGTCGTTTTTACTTGAGATTTTTACTACATTATTTGTACAATGTTGTAGAAAGTTTCACAGGTCTTGAGAACTATATTCATATGGACCAGGACAGGTCAACTACAGAATGAAAAATTATGAATGTACATACACTTTGTAGTCTTTTTGATTCAACTGTTTTATTGAAGATTTGAAGATGTTTTGCAAAATACTGTTTTTGCTAAGACTTTAATATAACTTTTGTTGTGATTACTTACTTCTAGTGGTCATTTTAGTACTAGTCACCATGCAGCATTAGAATTTATACATTCTGTTAATTTTAATAAAATTCATTTCTTAGTGTATTCATTCTTAGTTATTAACACAGTATCAGTTCATCCAAGTTACTATAAAGCTGTAACTTTTCCTCAAGTAAACATCTGCATATTTACTTCATGAATAATGGATGAGGAAGAGTTCACATGGAATTAACAGGCACTGCTGGGTGAATAATTTCCATAACAAGGGAGATTTCTTTTGCTGTGTTTTTTGAATTTTGTAGTATTTGTATTTTTTTATCGTAAAAATAATTACTCAACTTTATTTCCCACATAGGCAAAATTATTTAATAACACTTAAATATTATTAGGAACCATTAACAATAATAAATCAAACAAAACTGAACCAAGAAAATCTTTGTCTTGCTTTTTTTCTTTTTGCCTTTGCCCATTCTATTTTTCACCTTCAATGCAAATGTCTCTGCCTGAGTGAATGAAGGCAGTTTTGACAAATTCTAGAATGGCAAAGAATATCATGTGCTTCATTCTGCTGGATAGTGTGTTAATTATGGCAAATTAATTAACCATTATTAAAATTATTAACATAGGAGGTGAAATTAAATGAATAATGTAAAAATAGAGAAAGTAGTTTAGTTGTAAACTCAATAATTAATAAAATATCATTATACCTAAAATAATGTTGCATAAAGTAAAACTGGGTTGAGTGTTCAGTTTTAAACATTTGTGTATTTTCAAAAGTCTAATGATAAATTCTTATGAAGTAGTTTTTAAGTATTTTCACTTGCTTTAATAGCACTTATTAAATATTGTTATTGTCACTGTAAAAGACATTTCTCAGCCATGTTATGCTTTATAGAATAAACAAAGCAGAAAATGCTATAATAAAATAAGAAACATATCAAATTTATAGGATGAAAAGAATAATTTCTTAACTAATATTCCTAATCTTGTATTATGTACTTATTAATATTACTGCAAATGCTACATACTTACCTTAATGTTTTGAAAAATGCTATTAGGAAGGTATAGAGATAGAAATAAATTACCATAAAGTCTTAAAACTGTAGACAAATAGATAGATACATACACAGAATTATTTATTAAAATACATACACAAAAAATTGATGGATAAAAAGAAATTGATAGATAAGCCATGAATTAGAAATATGTCAAATATTTGTGATATTGTGATAAACAAATGTGATATAACTCTCCCAAAACACATAGTGGGCCAATTATATTAAACAAATAAAAATACAGAAATTTATAAATTATAACTTAAAAGTTAATGATAGGTGAACAGTTTCAATTAATACTAGAACATATAGTAAATCTATAACATCTAAGATATTACATCAATATATGAACAGGACAAATCAATATGGTTCTTAGAAGAGAGATATTATGTGACAAAAATTGTGCATAGATTATTCATCGACTATACTGGTATTTCTTTCAATAGTTATCCAACATAGAAAACTTGGTTCAATGTTTGTTTATGATAATTTAAGCTCAAGTGATTCATAAAAGATTTACGAATTAAAATGAACCAATTATTTAAAATCATGTAAGTTTTAGCAAAATATCATAAGATCAGAGTATTAATATTATATTATTATAATATTAATATTATATTATTATATCAATTAATTATTATATTATATTATTATATCAATTAATATTATATTATTATAATATTAATATTATAATCTTAAAATGCAATTGGATAATCTTCTAAGTAGAAATTTATACTTGTTTTAAAATTTTTACTACAGAAAGAAAGTTCAAACTTAAAAGAATTAAACTGAAAAA
>PVIR01007795.1:35253-59665 GCA_004026965.1 Petromus typicus | reverse complement strand
ACACACAATAAACAGTTATTGAATGCTTGCTTGTACCTTGTGTAACACATTAAATAAGTTCATAGAGGCAAGGAACTTAGGAGTGATCTTGACACAGAGCAGCCCTCAATATATATTGGGTGTTGTTATTACAATAATTAATGTGAAGCCAAATTGTATCTCCATAGTTTGCCCCAGTTGGTGAGTCTCAAAATGATCCTCTGAGCAGTAACCAGATGAACAAATGGCTACTCCCACAAGGGGCTGGAATGTGACCTTTAAACCCTACTGCTCCAGAGAAAAATACCTGTGTATATATTCATATTTTATATATACAATTTCAACAAATTTTTATAAACACTTTTATTTACTCCTCCTAAAAAGCTATGGTTTAGATGTTACTTTGTTTCTGTCTTACAAGTGCTTCCTGATGTTCTGCTTAAGGCTATCTTTATATACTAAAAAGCTTCGAAGTAGGACTTGAATCCAGAATTTTGGATTCCACGACAAAAGCCATAGATGTCTCCAATGACCTTTAAAGTAGCCCTTCATGGTGATGGACTAAAAAGACAACTGGTATCAATAGATATGGTGGCCCCAGAGCTGCCCCCCCGGCCTAACTTGGGGCATAAAGGCTGCACTCCACTCCTTTGGAAAACTGAGGCAGAACACTTATCTGTGCCTTCCCTTTGTGTCTTTAACCTCGGCTGTGATCCAAAGTCTCCCTGGTGCTATATCTTCTCTTGATACTTCAATATACTCATGGAACCGACAAGCATGGGCCGGAGCACCTCTCCTCCCCTGCCAGCTGATCGGACTTTGGGACCAGCGCAACCCACCACACATGGTCTGGAGAGGGGTGGTCTGGTGCTGGGCTATAGCACCTTTGGGGGTGGCATTATCATGACACTCATGAGGGGCAGAAGGTGCCTTTTGTGCAGAGAAAGGACTCTCCATCATCCCACAGAGTCAGAGTATCCAGGTTGGGATGCTCCGTAGTGTGGAAAGAGTATGTTCTCATTCTCCTGCTGGTCATTAGTGTTGGTTTAAGCAAATGACTTACCCACTTAAAGACTTGAGAGCTTCTTCAATGAAAGGAAAGGTGGAAAAAAGATGCTGATCATCAGTGAGATGATATATGAGAAAAATATTTTTAAGAAACTAACACCTTATGTGGATGCTATAAAGAAAAAGCATTATTCTGTCTACAGCTAATTTCTGTGTACTTTTGAATTGTATCTGACTCTTCCCCTTTATTTAACCCTCTGAGTGTTGTTAACACAGGTCTTGCATGTGGTAGCAGGAGAACCACAGCAATTCAGAGGAAGTCAGGTGCTCAAAAGGTGACCTGCTTAGCATGATGGACTAGCTGGGGCTGAGGACACCCCGGGTCTTGGTTGCCCATGAGAACACTTTGGGAACAGCACACCATGATGCAGCATCTGACCCAGTGCTGTGGGGGCTGCTCACAACCCAAGATGATGCAGTGACCACCCGGCTTCTGCACACTAATCATTTAGTGGCACATCCCCCAGAAAGCCCTTGCCATTGAAACTATTCAAGTCTCAGGGACATCAGACTATGTGTAGCATAGACACGATCTGAAATCAACCCAGAAGCCATGGTATCATGGAGCCTCAAACTAGAGAAACTGGAGAAGTTTTCTTTCTAATTCAGCCCTTATCCAATCGTTTTATTCAGTCATGCCTTCCCCACAACATGGACATACTTATCACTTCTCTAATGGAGAAAAATGTTTCTTGCCCATTTTTGTGTCTCCCATAATGCGACTTCATGTCTCCCATCACAGTGACTTGCACATAGTCAATGCTAAATAGTTGCTCTTTTGAGTGGATGAATAAATAACTAAATAAATAGAGAATAAATGAATAAAGGAATGAACTTTCCTTTCATAGCTAATATGCATTTCAGTGCAACTAGTATGAAAGCTGCCTTACTCGTTAACAGAACTCGAAATCAAGTCAGCCAACAAATTTATCCATTCAATCATTCACTTAATAAATATTTACTAGGTACCTACTGTATGATAAACACTGTTCTAGGCACTAGGCATGTATGTATGGACAAAACAGATTAAAATCGGCTGTCACAGAGCTAAGCTTCCAATGAGGAAAGAACAAATGGCCAATCTCATCAGTGGACATGGCACAGAATAAGGTGTCTGAGTATTTCACAACTGACTTAGTTATTTTAACAACATTTAGGTAACACTTTGTAAATGTAACTTGTCCATACCTACTATTTGTAGATACTCTTCTGGGCATTTGGGGGAGAATAATGTTGATTCTATACATAAAAATATCAAAATTCATGTAATGTGGGTGAATAGCATAGTTCCCATCAGCTTAAGTATATTTGTTTAAAAACATTATTTATAGACTGTTGTTACAATCGCAGGGATCTGAGTTATTAAAGCATTGCATTCCACAAGGACTGTATGGACACAGTGTATCCAGGTGTGTGCTCCTCGGATTTGCGTCTATCTGTCATTTATTTTAGAGAACGGTGGTGCTACAATAACTGCTCTCTGTGGACGTGGCTGCAGCCGAAAGCCCATCCCGGGACCAACTGTCCTTTCCACACTGTGCTCATAAGAAGATTACTCTTTAGTTTGAGAACGAACACACTGTTTGCAAAGTCAGTGATTGTTTACTGCTCAGCCTGGCCTTACAGCTCAGCCGAGGCTCTGCCTCAGAAGGACCTGTGGGATGTCTCATGCTTGCTAGCACTCATCCTGAGCTCTGAGCCCCCGTGACCTCGGCTTAGGAGTTCAGCTACTGCGCATGCTCCTTGACTTTCAGTGGTTCTGTTTTAGGGTTGCTATTGGGTCTGAGGCTTTCACGTCAGCTTTCCACTGACCTATGCGGTTAGCCTGGGGTTTCCTAAAATCATTCTTTTCTTGGTCACCGAGTGGAAAATACCAAGATGTTTCCATTCTTCCCCTAAACAGCTGTTTTAATATAGAATATTCCCTATAAGGCAAATGGATTTGCATCTTAGAAGGAATAGAAATAGACTTTTTGTGTTTTGCTTGACACATTTGCAATCATATAGGTGCATATTTGTAGAAGTAATGCATCTAGACTATGATCCATAATAATAATGGATATAAAAATACATAATAATCTTCTCTTATGTAAAAAGAATTGATTCAATCTGTTAGTTGTCTGCCAACCTTATTGCTCTCTCTCTGAAATGTAAAATTACAGAACAGGAGCCACGGTTTAGAGTCATCCTTTCATTCCTTACGGTAAAACATTACTCCACGTATGGTGGGTATTCCTTGCATGTTTATTAAACAAGGAATAAATTAAATTTCAAAAGCATAGATTATTATATTACTCTTTAAAAAAACAACTTCAGGAGGGTATTTAAAAGTCTCACCTAAATCCCATGCGCTTATCTACAAAAATCACAATTGTGACCAAGCACAAATGGCATTCATTTCATTGTTTAACCTTTACAACTATGCTATAAAATAGGCAAAGAAACTGAACCCACTGAGATACATTTATCTGTCTAAAGTCACACAATCAGTGAGAGACAGAACACCTGGGACTGTGACCCAGCTCTGACATAGCAGGTCACAAATCATACAAATATTCTCAAAAATACTTGCCTAATAAACACAGTATGTAATGCATGCCTTTACACAGCCAGAAACATGCAAGGATCTTCAGGATCAGTACAGTATAGACCAGAAGCCCTGCATTCATGGACCTTGTCACATAACGGCCAGGTTCTAAAACAAGAAAATGTTGAAATAACCAGATGAGCCAGAGAATGAGAAACCAAGCAGTGTGGAATTCAGAGAAAGGCAAGCCAGTTCAGGGAACAATAGTCAGGATGTTGCTAATGTCACCTCAAAGGCATGGAGAGCGTTGACTGCAGCACTGATGGTAGTTTAAGCTATAGTACTGCTGAGATGTGTCTGATGCTGGGGACAAACGAATCTCCAGTTCCACAGCTCCTCATATTCTGTCATTGCTGTTGGTCAGAAAGACAGGTGGAACAGCCAGCTGGGAAGCAGGGGAGGTCACACTCTCCTGGTGACCCCACTCGAGGAACAAACTCTGCTTCCTGGGGTACCACTGGGGGTCACTTATCAAAGGGGCCCCAACACTCAGGACATCACTCCCCAGAGGAGCCCAGGGAGAAGCAGTTTAAGGGCCAGACCCCCTCATCCCCTGAAAGTTGCCCAGACCCTTTAATTAGTGTCCCCAGCTTGTTACATCTGCCACTGTTTTCCCCCAAGGGATACAGCCAGGCCTCACTTGCTCTGACTGTTATCTTTGAGAGCTCAGAGCAGAGAGCATTTGCAGTAACCTCATCAAAGGATAAGCTAGGATTCAGATAAGCTTTTCAAGGAGGAAGTCAGGGTTATAATTTTCAGAGACTTCTGAATGTCACCTCCAATTTTCAACTCTTCAGTTCAAATGCCAGTTTGGGGGAGCCAGGCAGCCTCAGATATTGAAATGGCAACCTCTGACCTTAGTCCTTCTACATTCCTGGTCATCTTAGAGCCTACCAGATCCAAGAGTTGAAAGTGCTGGAGATGTCTGACTTTATAATAATTCTGCTTCTCAGAAGTGCAAATTACACAGGAATTGGTGCTAAACTCTCCATTAACTAGAGTCCAAGGAACCTTTAGTTCCCCAAATTACCTGTCAGTTTCTCCAAAATCTCATATAATTCTGTAGGTGGGGGATGGTTGTAATGTGAAATTTCTAATTGGATCTGCATTTAATTTGGGCACTTGGTGTTCCTTTATGTCAGCAACCAGTTGAGTCATATTAGAAGTTTCACTTCCACTCGCCGCCATACTCACAGCTCCTTTATCCCATTTGAGACAGGAATGTCCACTGTGGCAGCACCAGGTACTTTTATTTATCATGTAGTCTTTGTCCTGAGATAAGACCTTAAATCGTCTCACCCATCCTCCACCTTAGTACCGAGAGAAAGAGAAAGGGAGGAAGTAAAAACTAATCTCTAATAGGATTTAGAAGATAATTGCTTCCCCCTTTAAAAATCGTTGTAAATGATGATATACCACAGTTATTTTTAGTAATGAATTCTGGTAACTCATAGACATCATAGTAATCAAGTTATAAAATATTTTGGTTGGTGGTTTTTGAACTTTCTTTGTGAGGAAACTTTGAAGCAGACATGGAGACGAGGGGTCTTTGATTTATTTCCTACCTTCATTTCAACCAGAAGAGTTCATTATAACATAATTAAAAGTGGAAATTTTATGATCAAAAATATTTATTCAGTTTCTCCTTAAATATATGTCACTTAATGGAAGCATTCCTCAGTTTTAAGAGGAAATATGTTTGAAAATCTATTGAAGAATAATTATATTATAGCTGGGGAAACTGAGACCAAACAGATAACTTGAAGTCTAGCCCAGTGAATGCCATCTTCTCGCTCGTTCCACAAGTATTTCCTAGGAGCTTTCCATTGTCAGGCATGTGCTAGGTACTAGAACACAGCACTGAATGGGAAAAAAGTGCTTGCCTTTGCAGTTTATATTTTAGTGAAAAAGAGAAAATATATGAGAAATCAATGTATTATGTTGCTAAATGCTACAGAGAAAAAAGACATAAAACAAGAAAGGAGGGGAAAGATTAAAAGACAGAAACAGTATCTTTTCTATGGAGGATGGTCCGGAGAGGCTGTCAGATCAGGTAACATAAGAAGACCTGCAAGAAGTGATGGGTGAAGTTCAGAGAAAAGTCAAAAAGGAGCCTTCTGTCAGGGGAAACTCCCAACAGAGAAGGTTCTTGCCTGGGCTGCTCCAGAGATGATGAGAGCTGGGGCTGAAGTCAGTGAGTAGAGAAGAACACTGGGAAAGGTCACAGGGACCAGAAAGGCCCGCTCCTCCCAGATACTGCAGATCACTGAACTTTATTCTGAATGAACTGGGAGCTCTTGGAAGGTTTGGGTGGAGGGATGGCATGTTCTGACTTAGTTTCCTAAAGGATCCCATGGGCAGTGGAGGGAAAGTAGGCAATAGTTGAACAATAGATGTCAGGAGAGAGGTAAAGAGGCTGTTATTATTCCAGGTGAGAGACAATGGCATTTTGGGCTCAGATACTAGCAGCGGAAATGATGAAAAAAATATCAGATCCTGGATCTTTTCTGAAAGTTGAGCTAAGACAACCTGTTGATGACTGGAATTTGGGAGGGAAATGTAAGACTCAGTGATAACACGATGCTTTAGAAACTGAAAAAGTAGAAGAGGGGAACTATCCTGTCCTGAGATGCAGCATACTGAGGAGGAAATGATCTGGCTGAGAACATAAGGGTCTTGCTGAAGGCTATGATACTTATTAGACACAGATCAGCCTTCAAACTAGAACAAAATATTTCACCAGAACCAAAGAGCATTTTTCTGCTCTTCCCTTGCACCTTCCAGGAGATATACAAAAGTAAAATATAGAGGTCAGGGATTTAGCTCAATGGTTCTGGCACCTGCCTTGGGAGCACAAGGACACAAGTTTGATCCCCAGTAACCACATACAGCAATAGTGGGCATTGAGACTCACACCCACCAGCAATCAGAATCACATATCACACTGCCAGGCATGGTGGCTCATGCCTGTAATCCCAGCACTTGAGAGGCAGAGGTAGGAGGAAACACACAGCAGGAACAGGCAAAATAATTGAAACCCCATAACATTTATTAAATTAATCTTAAATATAATTTTAAAGTCTTTTTATGTCTGCTAGCAATGAAACACTGCTACAGGAAAGTTCAGGGCCAGCCTGAACTATGAAAGCGAGACCCTGTCTCAAAAAAAAAAAAAAAGTAAAATACAGGCAATTCAAACTCTCTACATGTCACCCTTTCAGTAGTTCATCCATGTATTGACTGGCCTACTGATTTTCTTTTCTTTGAGTAATGTATGCAGAGGGATGCAAGCTCATTTTAACCATAGTCTATGCAAAAACACTAGGCTGCTGAAACTTGACCATCAAAAATATCTGCCTAAATCACATAGAAAGCTACTTATCAAAGTTGCAGATGGCACCAGCTGGGGCTGAGTAACTAATAACTCTGAGTGATAAAGTATAAATTCCAAATGAAGACTAGAGGGTGGGATAGAATATATAAGATGAAATGTATCAGAAATACACTGAAAGTCCCACTTTTAGATCCAAAATTAATGCTGTAAACACCAAATGAGAGAAGTCTTTTTTTTTGCTAGAAATTTATGTAAAACAAAACCAGAGGGGATTAGATGTCTGTAAGTTTATTATACAGTAGCATGGCACATGACTGAACAAAGCTAATAAAAGATTAAGAAAAATAGTGTCCGAGATAAGAGAGTTAGTAGTCCCAACCTACTGTGCACTGGCCTGTCCACATGTGTCAGGATAATTGTATGTTTTTCCAATGCTACTTGTGAGCACCAACAGGAAGTTGGTCAGAATAGAGTAGATTCTAAATTCTCACGGTTTTCAGAATGTGTCCCCACTTACTGCTTTGGGGAGACATGCATTGAAAGAACGAGCTTTGTGTCTCTCAAGTAGAACATTATCTGCTTATGGTTAATCTTCATTCTTGGTTACTTCAAATTGAGGGTGTTATGTAATGCTTATCCTATGACCAAAGAATGAGGTTATCCTTGACCAATTTTGTCTGTGTGAATGACACTAGATCCCACAACATGTAAGTAGTTCAAGTGATCTGCCCAAGGCCACAGAGAAGAAAGGGAAGGCATAGAGAAGTAAAGGGAGGCATAGTAAGATTTTTCTAAGGGGCTGGGGATTTATCTCAGTGGTTCTGGCACCTGTCTTGCAAGCACAAGGATCCAGGTTCGATTCCCTGGTAACCACATACAATACTGGGCGTGGAGACTCACCCCAGCAGCAACCAGTACCACATACCACAGTGCCGGATGTGGTGGCTCACGCCTGTAATCCCAGCACTCGGGAGGCAGAGGCAGGAGGATTGCTGTGATGTATGTTTGAGGCTGAGCTCAGGACCAGCCTGAACTACAAAGCGAGACCCTGTCTCTAAAAACCTAAAAAAAAAAAAAAAAATAGAGAGAGAGATTTTTTTTAAATTATCTTTATTGGTACATTAAATATACACATCATGATTGCACTCCATAATGGGGATTTGTACCAGTATAAGACACAACTTAATTCTCATTCTAAGCTTTCTTAGTCCTTAATACTACACAAAGGTGTGGGAGCTCATGTGTCTCTAGCCCGTAAGAGTGTTTTGCCTTTGCTGTATTTATCCCTTCCTTCACGTCCTGGTCCTTTACTTTCTCCCTAATCTGGCATTTCAGTCCTTCTTGTGTATTTTAGAGTTGGGATAAAGAAGTGTTAGTCCTTCTTTCCCTGTTGGCTTTCAATTCTGCTGCCTCATACATTCTCTGCTCATTATCAGCTGTCTCCACAAAGTAGGGAAAAAGAGAAACTGTATGCTGCTAGGCTAGGAGAGGTCCCTAAAATGAAGGAGAAGTTATCACAGTGACAATTTCCTCCAAAGACCACCTCTGTAACCTTCAAATGCCTATTGTCCTTACTATGCTGGACTTGGCCCTTTAAATGATGGGGATACCTAGCTTCTCTATTGTTGATTTCATGATGTAAATAGCTTTCCAGTTGTAAATTAGACTCCTCAACCTTTCCTGGAAGTAGAAAGGCTCATATGAATCAATTTCTTGTCAACAAAATATGACCAGAAGTATGCAGACCACTTTCAAATTGCTAACTAGGTGTTAGTTGTTAAATTAATAACTAGGTGTACCTCTTTGAGTCTCTTTGTTCCTATCCACCAGCTAAATTTAGAGGCTTCTGTATTCCAAAGTGAGAATAGGGAGACAATAGTAAAAGCCCTGGACCCTAATTACCATCGAAGTATTTGGGGAATACTTGAAAAAAGTAATTACCTCTTTTGTTAAACAAGATTAGGAGTGGTGCCTATTTATTACACCAGCTAGTACTGCCCTGTAACATTCTCTCTTTGGAAAAATAACTCCAGAATGGTGTGCATATTGCTCACTTCTCCCATCTTCAGGGGTGGATGACAGTGAAGGAAAACGTTTACCTATCACAACTCATGTATCTCAAGAGGAAGAGTTGAGGAAAGGTAGAATTGAAGAGCCTTCCCTAGCACCCTGACTCTTACTTTCTATGTGTGTGCATGTGCGTGTGCATGTAGATGGTGGTAGATACTGATCTAGAAGGTGCACTATTCAATAACTGAAAGTTATGAGAAATCCAGTTCACTCCAATGATTGCAAGATGTTTATAAATCTCAATCCACCCCTTTATATGTCTTATGGGGATGGCATCACATTGGTCTAGTTCCCTTCTATATTCCAGGAAACACACAGTAGGAATAGGCAAAATAATTGAAACCCCATAACATTTATTAAATTAGTCTTAAATATAATTTTAAAGTCTTTTTATGTCTGCCAGCAGTGAAACACTGCTACGGGAAAGTGATTTTCCATTTGCCCAAGTCCTATGCAAAGCCCCGAAGAGCATGTGATAGGAGGCTGGGCAAGATAACCTCTCAGCAGATCTCTCCCCACTTTTAATATCTTATACTCAACACCTTTCAAGGACTTTCTGATCTATTTTCTCTTTCAATCCTTATAAGAATTCTGTGAAATTATCATCCCACTTTTATAGGTTAAAAAATTGAAAGACTAAGATAAATTGATACATCCAAGATCAGCTTGCCATTTAGTAGTGACGTTGGGATGAGAAATTCAATCACTTGACTCCTAGTGCAGAGTTCTCAGATGATTCTCAATCCTGGCAGTAGAAGGGAGAAGAGCAGGCCAGTCTTCATTGAATGTACGTGGTGCTAAGGGATTTGCATAGATTTTCTCAATATTGACAACTACTCTGTGAGGTAGGTTCTATAATTATCCACTTTATAGCAAGAAACAGACACTTAGAGTTAAGTTTATATGGCTCAAAGATTATAAGCCCAGGTGTCTCCTTCAGTTCTAGAACTGTAGTCCCTACCAGATGCATAAAAAAAGCAACATGGCCCAGTAATTCATGAGATACTCTACTGGGAAGGTGAGACTGCAGATGGAGCTGGTAGTCAACGATTCACTGAGGTATCTTATCAGAGGCCTGGCTACAAAATATTCTTAAGAGCAATGATTCAGATGTATTTTCTTGTACATGATGATCCCCAAGGAATCTATAAAGGCACCAGGGTCAGGGAGCATGGAAAATTTATCTACCTACATCTTTTTGGGTGGTCCCCATGGACAAATGAACTCCATGGGAAAAGACATCATGGTGGGGCTGAGAACTTGACAGTTTGAAGAATTCTCAGTAGACACAACCAGGGCTGCATTTGTTGTTTTTAGGAAAGGAATATCTGCATCTTGAGGACCACAGAGTAGACTCTCAAGGTAGGCAAAATGGACTTATGTGTCGATATTGAGCCTTAGAAAGTCTCTAGCTACAGTTTCCAGCTCTCTCTCCCTGGACTCTTGTTTCTCACTATCTCTGACTCCTGCTGCTTTTTCTCCCACAGAATTCTTGTTTTCCCTACAGCTGTGGCTACTTTTTCCTGTGCAATGATTTAATCTCACATCATATTCTTCCCTGGGACTTTTAATCTTGAACATTTTTACCACAAGAAAAAAACAATTGCATCGGGTAAGGAGGACCTGTCTTCGGTCATCAGCCCAGCCCCTGCCCTCTGCTTCCACTAGACCAGCCCACCACAGCTGTAACTTATTTTCCTCTCCCTCCGTCAGATTTAGGACTCTTCTCTCACATTCTGCGTCCCATCCATTTTGGTTAAGCAACACTAACTACATTGTAAGTAATAGCCCGCCCGCAGCAGTGTCGCTAACGGGTCTGTCGGTGGCTGGGTTATGAATGGTCCCATCCTCAGAAGCAGTCACACTGCTCTGGGCTGGGAGCTCATCCCATCTTGCCAGGTCAGACCTCATCAGTTTTTGGATGGTGGGGAAATCTCCTAGGAGAACCTGGGATGTGGCTGAATGGACTGTTCGTAGATGAGTCTCTCCCTGAAGGCGGTATCATTTCCTTCTGCCAGCCTTGAGTCACCCGTGCAGTCCAAAGAACATGTTTTTAAACTCTTAGGTGGGATGCCCAGAATAAACCTGGAGTACACTTTCTGTCCTTAGACTGTAAATACATATGAGAAACACAAGAAGGGCATTTTTAGGTGCCAACAGCAATGCATCATGTTCTCTAGGCTTGTGAAGCACTGGACAGAGTTGGCAGTCAGAGAATATCCATTGAATATTACCACCAATAATTACTTTATTTTATGGAGTGCCAGGGACTATGTCAGGTACATACCACAGAGTGTCTAATTTAGTGCTCCTAGGAAATCCATACATCAGGTGCTGTAATTCTGCAGATGGAGTTGAGGATACTCCAGCTCTTACAGTTTCCTCATCCTAAGGTTGCAAAAAAACTAAGAGGTAGTGTCAGTGCTATAGATGGACTAACTCCAAAACCCAGTCCTCCAAAGCATGACATCACAGGACTTCCTTAAAAGCAGAAAATTGTTCTGACCATCAAATGTCTTTTAGTCACTGGCCTTTCATACCTGATTTTAAAACTCTGCTCCAAACAGTCCACACAAAAATATGTGTAGGTGCTTGCTTCAGCAGCACCTATACTAAAACTAGAATGACACAAATATGTGTAGTTTGGGGTATGTGTGCATGTGTGCAAATAGACACACACCTGGGCTCACACTCTAGGAGAAAAGACAATTCGGAATTGGTTGAGATGCTTTGGAGGACACACACTCATGTTCCCTCCTCAGTCCTGCTTTACTAAGCCCCTGACACGAGCCATACTCCTGGGCCTCTGTGCTGCTCTCCCTCATTCAGGCGTCTCCTCCCAACCCTGCTTCATGCCAGGCCATTCAGATTGCTACACTTTGCCTCTCTTGTTTCAAACCACTTTCTCTTTGTAGATCTGACAGCTCAACTGGACTTGCCTGTTTTGTGATCCTGGCCATTCTCCAAAGAATCCTTCATGAAGCTTGGTCCCTTCTCGCAGATTCAGATACAGTTTTTCCTCCGTCTTGATGCTGGCCCTAGCAGATCCCGGCATTCTTTCAGCTGTGCATCACAGACCCAACAGGTATTTATTGAGCATCTACTATGTGTTTGCACTCAGCCCTGAGAATATGTTGGTGAAGAAGACCACAGTGAAACCAGCACTCAGGTTGTTCGTTACCTGCTGGGGCTGAAATGGAGCAGTAAACAGGCAAAAATTATCTATGGTAGGGAAAAATAGCTTCTATTAAAGTTTAAGGCAGAACTGACATTAGAGAATTGTCTTCTATTTAGTAATGAGTGATGAAAAGACAGGACTAAAAGCTGAGCCCTAAGGAGAGTTGGTCATGGGGTTTCTTCTGCATCTTCTTGGTGAAGATTCTCTCTTTTTTCTCGATACTTGGCTTTCCCAATTCACTTCTCTTCCTGCATCTTGGTTGTTTGGACTAGGGATATCTAAGTGCAAAAGTCAGGGAAGCTGACAGTAGTGGGATTATCCAAAAGACTTTATTTAAAAGAATAAACATTTTAGCTTCTTTGTTGTGTGCTATGCCTCTGCCTTGTGGACTGTATTAGGTATTTTTTTGTTGCTGGAACAGAACACCTGACATCTACAAATTAAGTGAGGAAATGTCTATTTTATCTCATAGTCTGTGGAGGTTTAAGTCTATAGTTGGCTGGCTCCAAGGCAGGGTGCTACTACAGAGGATGATGGCAAAAGAGAAATACCCATAGCAAGGCAGACAGAGAGCAGCGAGCAGCAGCAGTGAGCCTGCCTTTCCCTTTTATCCCATCCAGGCTATAAGCTTTTTGGAGGGTACCACCCACACCCAGGCTAGGGCTCTGTCTTCAGTAAATCCATCCAGCCACACCCAGAAGTATGCTATTTCCAGTTAGTGGACTAATTTAGTATTATATCCTTAATCCCAATACAACCCCTCCCCAGATACAGCCAGCTCTGAAAAATGCCATTTATGAACACATAAGGCTTTGGGGGGACATCTAAACATGGGACCTAACACATACTATATTCATTCAGTAAAATATATTATACAGAACAGCCTATGCTGGTGCTGCACAGTAACGTGGGAGAGTATTACAAAAGGAAACATGTCTTTACACTACCTCCCTGTTAAAACCAGAGTATCAGTAAGAACATGGTAGCAAGAAACAGACATCCTAGAGTTCTAGGCAGTGGTGGGAGCACAGACTCAAAGCAGAGTTGAGGAAAGAAAGAGAAGTAGCTACAGAGGTGTGTGTTAGGTACACCACACACACACACACACACACACACACACACACACACACACCACCACCACCACTATTCCAAAAGACTAGACCTACTGTGAGTCAGCCTTGATTGCTCATTAAAATTACCTAAGTTAAAATACATGGATGGTTGGGATTTAGTTTTTCAGATACAATATATTTTGAATACAAGGACACAGTCTTTGGACGAATGTACAGATTACAATATAATGAGGCAAGCAATAGAGATGCATAACTAAAGAGGACTAAAAAGCAGAGATAAGTTAATAGTAAATGGAAGTAACATCTAAGCCAAAAGGCTAAGGAATGAGTAGGAATTAGCCAAGGGAAAAGAATGGAGAAATAAGACAGTGTCCCAGGATGGGGAAACAACCAAATTCAGACCAAGGGTTCATGCTATATGTGGAGCTCAGAAAGTCTAGAACATGTATGTGTGAGAACACACATTGCATGCATATGTAGGGGAAAGTTAGGTAGGTATTCATGGCAACAAGTACAAGAGGAGTCTGGATTATGAAAAGTCCTGTCTGCAACAAATAAAGAGCCAAATGCATCCTGTGAGTTCTAGCACATGGTCAGTAAACCTTCTGTCGGTGTGACAGCATATCTGAGATAATTGGTTAGGTAGAGGGGAGATTTACTTCGGCTCACAGTCTTGGTGCTGTCAGTCCATGGCAGTTGATCCTGTTGCTTTGGCCTTTTGCCAGCACAGTGCTCTAGTGGAGTATATGGCAGCGGAAGCTGCTCATCTCTTGGTGCCCACAAAGCAAAGAGAAAGAGGGGAAGGAGCCACACTCCCGATATCCCTGTTGAGGATGCACATATAGTCATCTAACTTCCTTCCACTAGTCTCTTCTTCTAACAGTCCCATCACCTCCCAACAGCATCACAGACCAGGAACTAGGTTTTCAACACGTGGCCCTTTGGGAGACACTCAAGATCTGAATTATAGCAGGTAGAACACTTCTTTCCTATTCATTTCTATTTTCAGCATCCTGTAACTACTGCCTCTTAGCAACTATGCCCTCACCCAATGACAGACAATCAGCTGGTACTACAAAAAACCTCTAAGTCTGCTGGAAGGATTTGCTGCTTTAAGCTGGGTCTGGCTGATCTTGACTGGACTCTGTCATGTGACTGGGCTCAGCTGGAGTATAGGCTGCGAGATGGCTGGTCCAGGAGGCCTAAACTTGCTCCCAGTTACTGGCCGTTGGCGACGGCAGCAGAGAGCCTGGGCCAGGTGTCATCTAGCAGGCTCACTTGAGCTGTTCACACTTTCTCCAGCACAAAGAGCAGAACAGAAGTTCTTAGATTCTAGGCTTAAAACACACACTATCATTTCTGCTGCATTTTATTGGCTATACCAAGTAAAACAAAACCAGTCCAGATTGAAGGGGAAAAGAACCAGACTCGTCTTCATGCTGAAAGGAACTGTAAGGTCATGGTGTAAGTGATATGCATACAGCGAGGTAAAAAAAAGAGAGACACTTTTGCAATAAATCAACCAATCGCATTGCTGTAACTGTAACTGACCCTGTAGTTTCTCCTCTCAGTTTGGAGATGGGAAGGACTGAGAGCATGCTGACTTCCAGGGGAAGAGAGAACACAAAGTCAGGCCACAACTCACACCAGCCAACCAGCCACAGGCAGGAGCTGGGCTCCCAGTCCTAATTGCTCTTCCCAGTCTTCGCACGTCATTGATTTCCTATTTTCCATCCTCTGACTCTCCAGTGCTGTTTTCCTTAGCACCACAAACTGCCGGTGCTTTGTTCATCCCTCAGGCCTCTGTGGGTATCTTCTTTTACACTGGCACACAAAGAAGCTGCAGTGCTCCCCCAGGCAGCAAGGGGAGTGTCAGGGCAAAGCCAGTGATCACAGGCCTGGCCAGTGACAGGAGCTGAGGATTTCCAAACAGAAGCTGTCTACCTGAGCATCAGTCCTTGTGAAAGACAAAGTCTGTCTCTGTGACCTCCCCAGGTCTCCTCTCTCCTGCACAGGTTTGTGTGATCAACTCCATCAGCCGTTGGCCGATGGGCCTCCCAGACTCCCAGCAGCTGCAACACTTCAAACCAGACAAGGACATGTGTATGGCCAGTGTCCTTTCAGATGCCTTGTCCTATCTGGACTCTGTATTTGAAGAATAGTGGACAAGAAAGTGAGGGACAATAAAAAAAGTGAAGGTTGCCTTGCAGGACAGAGCAAAAGGAAGATACTCACTGGGAAGAAAGAAAGAAGAAGCCAGAGTAAATTTAGACATGGGCTTCCTGTTTTTTAGGTTTTGTTTGTTTTTGTGAGTCTTCATACTGACTTATATTCCCAACCCTACTAAAACATTTTCTAATTTTGAAATAGGATCTTGCTGCATTGCTAAAGTTATTAAACTGAGCTAACTTGCCATCGTCTTGCCTCAGCCTCCCAGAGTGCTTGGATTATAAGTGTGAGTCACCCTACCCAGCTGCCTTCATGCTTTAGAAGGATCAGTACTTTTAGGAAACTGACTCCCTATCAGTCTTTCTGAGACAAGAGTAAAATATACAGGGTTTAGAGTTCAGCAGGAAGGAATCAGGCGAGATGGAATGGAGAAACTTCGTCTGTAAGAGCCAGAAAAAAGGTATCAAGACAGGGATTAAGGCCAGTCTCTGCCCTTGGGAAGTGTCCTGTATCATAAGAGATTCCAAAGGGATACCAGTAAGCAACTGAAGACTGACCAGTGCTACCTCGCTGTGCCCATGTAAGTGATCTGGCAGTGACCAATAGCAATGAAGCTTTAAAGTAGGAAAAGCAGTGAGATGAGTCTTTGGTGAAGAGCTGGGACTTGACCTGAAAGATTTGTACACGCAGAAGCCAGAACATTTCAATCCAGATTGAAGCAGCTTTGAGAACAAAAGAATTAGGGCAATCAGCTTGACCAAATTTGCTGAGGAATCTCAGCTTTGAGCAAAGTGGCCTGCTTGAAGGTTTCAGAAGGAAAAGAGTCATGAGTCAATGCCATTTGTGGGACCATTAGAGATACCATTTTGATTGAGTTGTAGAACTTGGGTCAAAGGTCACCCTTGAGAGAGAAAAAGGACAGGCTGGCCCAGGAAGCCTCCTGAAGCTTCCTCATTCTATCGCCTCTCTTGTGAAGACATTTAGACTTCCTCACTTTGATCCTAAATATTTCACTGAATATGCACTGATCATAAACATCAATATTTGTTTTTTCATTAGTGACTCAGAAGACAGTACCTTCCTCAGGACACTGAAAGAGTGTCCTTAATACAGCATTTTTCTGGGGCTCACTTACCTTCCAACACCTCGCATATGCTAGGAGCTTGATGAATGATTCTTGGATAGAAAGATGGGTGGATAGATAGTGGAAGGACTGTTGTATGGACAGATACTGGAAGAATTCATGTATGGATGGATAGATAGATAATAAGGGTGGACAGACGAATGAATGGATGCATATATAATAGAAGGATGGCTGATTCCATGGATGACAGATAATGAAAGGATAGCAGCATTGGGTAGATAGGTACTGGAAGGGTGTATGGATATATGGATGTATGGAGGTGTGGATGGATGGTTGGATAATGGAAGGGTGGATGGCTGAACCAATGGATTATTGGAAAGATGACGTGACAACAATTGGAAGAGTGTCTTGGTGAGTGAAATGATGGGTAAGTGAATGTAGCTAGCAAAACTAGCATAAAATAAATTGCATTTTCAAATTCTGAGTCTGACATTCCAACACTGTTTTACTGCAGAGGTGTTATGCAATCACACCATACATCCCCAGCACACACACCATTGTTACCAGTACTTCCCTACCCTGCCTCAGAGTTCTCTACTCTCTTTTTTCCCTCAAAGCACTTATCTTTTAGAAGAAACTGTGAATCTTCAGTTTCTATAACCTTAGTAACTTGTTGTGCATAAATAAAAACGTTGTTACAGAGAATCCCTAGAGTCTTTATAGTGCTAGGTTTGTTATCTTCATTAAAAAAAAAAAAAAGTGAAGAAACATAAAACAGCACATGAATATTTTGGGGATATCCAAAACACCCAGCTTAGGAATGCATGTAATAGTCTAGTACATTTTAGACATATGATGACAGGGCACCATTTTTTTTTTTTTTTTGAGAGAGAGAGAGAGACAGAGATTGAGAGAGAGTTAGAGAGAAGTCTGGGGGAGGCTCCCCACTCAGTGTCAGCCGTGGAGGCTTCCTTGAGCTGGAGGGAGGAAGTGTCTCCCTTCTTGCTTTCAGTCTGGCTCCACGCGGCTGGTGTGAAGTTGTACATTTTGCAGCTGAAGGCAATGGCTCCCCAGGATAATAGCAGCTGTTCAAGTGCATATTAGCACTCAAGATGCTTGATAAGAGGAATCAGAGCACCACCCGGTTTCTTTATTTTTTATTTTTTGCCTGGCTGAATCAATAATTAAGTGTATTCTAATAGTGCAGTTTTGCTCCAGATTCTCATTTGGCTCAGGCATTAGGTCTAAATGAAATATTTAGTTGACAGGATACAGTTATGAAGCAAAACCACATTTCTGTCTGTATACTTTAATTTTTCTAATGATGAGAAACCACAGTCTGTCTCCCAGCCCTGGCTGCTGTGGCTTTCCTGTCATTCCCTCTTCCAGAGACAAGATAAAAATCCCTCTTCCCTCGGCAAGAAAAATGAGAATGTCAGATCCTGGTGACCACCATCAGATGGGGCCCGGAGCACTGAGAAAAACCTTCTTCTAGCAGTGTAATCCTAATAAAACAGGTTCGTCTGAGATGAGTGTGGGGACACCTGCCCCAGGCAGTGAGAACAGAGAAGAGGCTGGCACAGGACTGAAGGCATGGGGGGTGGGGGGCAGATGGAAGTAGCCAGCATCTTACCTTACAACACAAGATGTCCACACACAGGATGACGTCCGACATCACTCAGTTGTGCTCCCAGTTAAAGAACAAGTAGCTCCCAGCCAAGTACAAGTCTGTTCAGGGAATGGCCATCCAGACACAGAGCTGAGTCCAAAAGGTATGGGAGAGGAAAACCCGGCCAGGCAGACTGCAACATTCAGGACAAGCCTGTGACACCTCCTCATCACTGCTCCACTCTCTGACCTCAGGAAGGTCCCTTCACCCCTCCAGGCCTTGTTTCCTCATCTGTTGTCAAGGAATCATAACCTCAGATGCAGCATCTACCTGAATTCTTAGGTTCAGAGTCAGCAGGCAGAGACCTTGAAAAATCAACCACCCACCACTCCCCAACCTCAGGGCAACCTGCCCTTCCTTTGTAGGCTACACCTCAGTTCCCAACTTCTCTTGCTCACTTCCCTTTCTTGCACCTATTTTGCCTCAGGAAGCATTTCCAGAGCTTTCTTCATTGCCTTTATTTTAGGTTCACCCAGGAGCCACCATAAAATGTCTTTTCAAATCTGAGAGAAGCCCACTCACAGATACCTTACTCTGTCCAGAGAAAGGGTGTAGCTGTGTGTGCAGTGTCCCCAGGCTTTGGCGCCTCACCCATCCTCTCCCACCCCACCAGTGTCTGGAGGACGAGGAAAACTGTGGTCATTATGTCTCCGAACCAGAGTAGCTCTTGAGCTTTCCCCAGTTGGTCCTGGGTCACAAGCCTAAACTGCGACCAACACAGGTTGCAGGCCCCAGAGTAGTGGGCACAGTATCACATGTAGGGCACATGATGGCGGTAGGTACTGTTTGCACAGCAATAGGTCCCTCTATTTTATTTTTCTATTTATTTATTTATTTATTGAGACAGGTTCTTGCTTTGTGGTTCAGGCCGGCTCTGAGCTCAGCTCCAAACTCACATCACAGCAATCCTCCTGCCTCTGCCTCCTGAGTGCTGGTATTACAGGCGTGAGCCACCACTCCCGGCACTGTGGTATGTGGTGCTGATTGCTGCTGGGCGTGAGTCTCCACGCCCAGTATTGTACTTGGTTACCAGGGAATAGAACCTGGGCCCTTGCGCTTGCAAGACAGGCACTGGAACCACTGAGCTAAATCCCTGGACCGAGGTCCCTCTATTTTAGATAAATATTTTTATACATTTGGTCTAGAAATTAAAAGAAAGAAAGGGAAGGGGAAAAAAGAAGAAAAGACCAGTGATGTTGATCTTGAACCTAGGCTGGCTAGTTCACTCTCTCGGTGTTTGAAAAGTCAATCCATTCATATCTAGCAAAGTGGACGATGCAGAAAAGCGATATTTGTCTAATATTTGCTCAGCCTATTGTGTCTCTTGGTGTATTCCCAAGTGCACTGGCTTCTGAGGAAAGATAATCACTATGTTTTAAGACCACTTTGGTGGTGCCATTTCTGAGAAAAAGGCATAGAAGTTTTAAAAATCTATCTTTTGCTTTTTTTGTGACTGTACCCAGGTGGGCCACAAAGGTGTAGTCCAGGCTAGGGGTAGAAAACAGAGGAGAGCAGGCCTGTGCCATGGAGGGTTCTTTCCCAGGTATCTCTGTGCATCAGATGAGGTTCCCTTTGGGGACACATTTCAGTGGGAGGGTCTATCGAAGAGAAAGTCTTCAAGGTTGGAGAGCTACCACACTGAACATCGTGGGAACAATCATGGGCTTGTGATTAGTTTCACAACAGAGCTACATTTTGACCCCCACAATGACCCAAGAAGGTGAATAAAGCAATTGGTGCTATACCAGGCTCACAGAGAGACCAGCTGAGACCTGAAGGATGAAATGCGTCACTGGGGATGGCACTAAGCCACAAGATCCCCAGCTACTAGAAGCAAAACTAGGAATGAATCACTTCAAAGTTGCCAAATGTTTATCAAAATGTACTCCAGGAAGGGAGAAGAAAGAAAACTACACAGTAGAGCCTTTCCCCACCCACTCTGTCTCCTGCCTACTCCACAAGTGCTAGTCCCACCCCTCAAAACATCCTTTATGTTCGTGTTTGTTTATTATCAGAAGGGAACATAGTCCCCACTCTTTATACTTCCTTTCACCAGGAGGAGTGTTTGTCACTCATAGCATAAAGCACCTGGACCCTCTCCACTGCCACCTGCTCTCCCCAAGAGGAATAGTGACTCCCCAACGTGGTGACATTAGTGGGGGGAATTAACTCTTTGTTGCTCAGCCCCTTGCTGGCCCCTCCTCTTTATATCAGCCTATTTGCTTAAGAGGTCTTGGTTCTATGAAGTATAACAGCAAAAGGCTCAGTCCTGGGAGCTAATGAGGCAAGTGAGCCAACTCTGCCGCAGGCCCGTGCCCAAGGCTGCAATTCCAGCTCAGTATGTGAGAGCCCATTTTTGCACACTTACATAATGTCCTCAAACTTACTTTATCACTCAACGTGATGGTGTCACTTTTATATTAGGCTGGAAGAAAGGAAGAAGGAAAATGAGGAGGGAGGGAAAGAGTGAGGGAGGAAATATGGAAGAAAGGAAGAAGGAAGGAAGGTAGGAAGGAAGGGAAGAAGTAAGAAGGGAGGAAGAGAGAGAAGGAAAAACCTGACACAGAAGTGAGCTGCCTGGGCATCGTGTCTCCTTCCACTGTCCATGACCAACAGGCCCATTAATCAGAAGCTCCGCCAGTTCCAGTTGTTATTGGTTATGTTTCTCCTGACACTATATTTTCCTCTGACTTGAGATATATGTCATGGCTTAATCCACAGCGATGAATGGCCCAATACAGAACTGTCTTCCCAATCCCAATGCCACTTCATGAAAAGGGCCTGCTCAGGCTGATAAAAGACAACTTTAGGTCTTAAATCTGTGTAACTTTAACAGATAAAAATCCCAGTTCAGAGAACAACTGAGATTTCAGGCCAATTCTAGATCAGAAGAGGACAGAACCCAGTTTGGAGGCCCATTTCAGCTCAGGTGAGGTCTCTTTCCTGTCGCATCACAAAAAGTTTTGGAGATGCCAGTGTGTGCCTTGGAGTTACTCGCGTGTCAGGAAGAGGAGAATGTGACGCCTCCCAACCCACCTGCCTGCTCAGTGTTCCTCCCACTCTGCATCCCCAGAGAAGCTCTGTGCAGTCTACTGTTCTCAGGGCTTTGTGGTCACACTTTTAGCCCTGCTCTTCCATCGCCAGTGATCTTGAAGATTACATAAGCTCCCTGGAGACTCAGTTTGCTCTTTGGTAAACTAGGGAAAATTATAACTCTTTCATGCCATTGTTCAAATGATTCAGTAAAACACCATAACTTCCTGTGTTTGCCCAATCCTTTCCATTACTCCCTCCTTTCCTATCTCTCTCCCTCCCTCCTCCCTCCCTCCTTCTCTGTCTCTCTTTTGCTTTCTTGAAGATCTCCTTTGTTTTGTTCCACAGATCATCCACTGATTTTTTAAGTGTTGACCGCCATAGTCTTAATTTCCAAGGGCTCTTTCTTGTTTTCTTATCTTTTCTAAAAATCTTTATTGGTACATTACATATACACATCATGATTGCACTCAACAATGAGAATTTGTGCCAGTATATGACACAACTTAATTCTCATTTTTTCCCATAGCCCTACCCACCCTACCACCCTCACCCCCATATACATAAACTTTGTTTCATTTCTTTTTTGTTATAATCTCATTATTTTTCCCCCTTCACCCCATTTCGCTTTGAGTATTTTCTATTTCACAATATATAATATACATTTGAGAACTCATTTACATCTTTATTTTCTCATACCAGAGAAAAGATGTGATATTTACACATCTGTGACCTATTTATTTCACTTATGAGGATGTCCTCAAGGTACATCCATTTAAGTATAAATGATTCAAACTTATCATTTTTTATGGCAGAGTAATACTCCATTGTAGAAAAACCACAATTCTTATCTTTTTTAAGGGAAAAAACAAACACCAAAATAGAAAAAAATACTCTGTTCTCATCTCTTGAATGAAAATCTCTTATTTCTCCGTGGGTGCTGGAGAGATTTTCCTCTCTTGTGCTGTCTTCTATACACTGTGTTGCTTTCTTTTCCACCGAGTTTCTTTGCTTCTTTATGATTTGGGAATGCTTTCCCGTGACAGCTGCCAATCCTCAGGACTAGAAAACAGGGCTGAAAATCCACAGAAGGACTTACCTCAAAGATAGTATTATCCACTAGTGCATGAACAAAGTTTGCCAGATCCACTGGGGGCCTCAGAAGTCAGGACTTGCAGGTCTTTCCCCTGTGACTACCTTTTCCTGAGAACAACCTTCCTGTCTCCTGATCAGCAGAGCTGAGATAGTAAAGAACAGTAGCAGTGGAAAGAGTTCCAAGTGTATTCACATCAGCTTAAATTATTTTTTCCAATCCATCTCTTCACCTGCAACCTTGCCTGATGTCTCTAAATATAAACATTCCTCATTTAATTTTCCCCCAAAATAACATTCCTGCCACGTTGGGAAAGGGGTAGTTATTTGGCTATCCAGGGTGGAGAAGGTCAGTCTAAGTGCTCTTTCAACAGAATTCCCACCACTCTTGCTCTTGATGGCATCATTCCTAATCCATGATGAAGAAGACCTGGTAAGCGCAGTTCGTGAGGCTTCCAGGGTGTACCCCTTCATTCTCCCTGGTAAACTCAGATCCGGGCAATCTGACCTCAGTTACTTTTAATCTGCTACATCATTAACACTCCAGTCAGCTTTTCATTCCCCAGTCATTGCTGTCTCTGGACCTCTGCTTCTATAGTTTCAGTCACTGTGACTTTGTGTGCCTATTCCATTTGGGATGTGGTGAGGATGGGCTGAGAAAACACCAGACAGAAAAGCATCTGTCTAATCTATGTGAGTGTAACTTTCCCAAAGAGTAAGCATAATGCTTGGCACATAACAGGTGCTGCGTAAATGTGAGCTTCCTTTTGTCTTCAGTGCTTCTTTACTGCCAAGTAGGATTTTTGTGCTCCTGTGGCCCAAGAGTGGATTTAAAAGACATAAAATACCTTCCTTGAGACCCAGCATAGTCCCTATCACCAACAAAATTCCTACTGGAAGAGTCAAGTCAGATAATGTTGTAAAAAGGTCTGCAAAAATGCAAATATGAGAGTAGGGAAGATTATTAGCCCTGAATCTCACTCCCCTATAATCAAAGAAAGCATTTTATTTTTGCCCCTACAGGGATCCCCTTGAGGAAGGTACACTGATGTGGAGCTTGAGCATATGACTTGCTTGGTCCAGGGAGATGCTGGTCAGTGAGATGGTCAGTGTCCCCTGCATGGGCTGGAGAGGCCTTGCTCACAGGTCCTATGAGCTCCTCAGAGTCACCATCAGAAGAGCATCCCTCAGGGGGTCCCTGAATGAAGGATTTGATGTGGCCTTGAAGTACAATCTGAAATGTGAAGTCCAAATGTGCCTGGGTAGAATACCTGAAGATCTGTGAGCACGGATAAGTCTATTAAAGAGCTAGGGGTTGGTAAAAAGAAAAATAAACTTGGAGGGCCGTTAGCCTTAAAAGATCCAGAGCCTTGGCTCCTACTGGGAAACTATGAGGCAGGAAGCCAAAGAGGGATGCTCAGCTCAGCAGGATCCTTACCAGTCCCAAAGAAGAAGAACCTGGTGGCTTCCGGCTACACTGGGGGTGGAGGCCAAGCTTCTTCCACAGCTCCCCACAGTCATCTCTTTACCCTTGATCATCTTGGGCCTTCCTAGTGGCCCTCACCTGTGTCAACCTATGCCTTCCCAGTGACTCTGCATTTGCTATTTCTTCTGATTGGAAAGCTCTTCAGGAGACAGCTCATCAGCATACATTTCTTGTCCCAGACCTCCCCTTGGAAAGCCTTTGCCCACTTTCTCTGCCATTGGCTGGTTTTCCATTATGATGATGGTGGAGGTTCATCTCTCTGGGTGGATAATATTACTTTTAATCATGAATTTATTTTCGAATTTCCTTCACTAGAATCAGAGTCTTTGAAGGCTATGCTCTTGGTTCCCAATGCCATAGAATTTGAAACAATGCCCGATAATTAGCAGCAGTTCATATACATCTTCCTAGTGAAAGCCTGTAAGAACAATCAGAAGGCAACAACAGAAAGGCAAGTTCTGTCTAGAACTTGCTCAACAGCCATAGGTGACAGAACAGGCTCAACAGCCATAGGTGACAGAATGGCACTCTGGGCTATTTGCTTGGGTTGAAGAGCAGGAACATGACAGCTGTCCTTTTTTTTTTTTTTT